>ML812364.1:84567-97722 GCA_009831015.1 Picea engelmannii
TTTTCTTGATTGGACTATCCACTCCCACTTTTAAATCAAACGAGGTTGGTTTTCACCCCCAGCCTCACAAAACAATTTCATCTAAAATCTTTCTAACAACTCACTAAGTTGTCCTCCACAGGAGGTGCCAAAAGAAAATTTTATCCTAGGTAGGATTTTAGGGGTAGGCATCCAAATAACCCCCCGTTATCTGGTTCTCACAATTTCAAACATAGAAGTTGACGAATAGGGAACTTTCAAATCCTCCAAGTCCAGTGTTCCAATCACCATAAGGTAGGGAGATACCCGTGAAGGGTTGAAGGCTGAGTTCCGGTTGTTCTGTGCGTCCCCCCTTGAGGCACCCACCTCTTGGACGGGATCCAGCCCGTGACCCATTTCTTAGGCCAAAAATCTAAATGTCGCGCTTGGACCGAGGTCCCTAGTGACCAATTTTAGGACATCTACCCAGGTGGCGATTGTGGGCTGCAATCGCAACTTGATTGGATTTTGTGTGGCTATTGGGAAGTATCGCCAGCTCTTTCGGGATATTTCACCCTCTACCCCTCATTATAACCAGTTATTTCATCCTTCACTAGTATCTCTTCCGGTGACTTCAGACCCCACTGTTGAGAGCTATTGGAAGGTCCAGTGCTATTTGAGAGGAAGGACGTTACGTCTTCTAGGACATGAGTATTTTCTTTCTTTTGATTCCCGCACGCGGACAAAACCCTCTTACCCACATATATGCTTCTTTTTCATTTATGTATGATGCACATCTGATTACAGTTTGACTTTGATATATATATATTGTGTAAGCAGTTACAACAAAGACTCTTGGTTCTATATTTCTCTCACCATTTGTTGCACACATTTTCACACAATTAGTCTGACATCATAGGGGAACCATAGAACCCCCGACGTTCACGACACTTGCTCAACCTTCCGCCTATCTTAGGGGGAGTATCTGGTTGTACTCGTTCATCAGTACCTCCTTCACACACTCCTATGAGTGATACCATCTTAGGATCAACTTTTCTTGGTTCTACCTTACTTGGGTCCAATTCCCAAAGTCACACAGTCACTCGCTCTCCTTTGCACGGAAGCGGGGGACCCACTTCCTCTCAAGGAAGGAGCACCAACCCACCTAGTCCCCATCAAGGGTCATGTTCACAACACACTATGGCTGGAACTAACATTCCTACCCCACTACAGATGCCATACTTGGCCTCTCTCAACATAACGGATCTCACCAAGCTTACCAATGATCCTATATTGCATGATGCCGCATGGCTTGCAATGCCAACCAAACTTCCTTCAGACATACCAAAGTTTGAAGGAAAGGCAGGGGATGACCCCGCCAATCACGTCATGACCTTTCATCTATGGTGTTCTTCCAATAGCATCATGGAGGATTCCATAAGACTGCGATTATTTCAACGCACACTTACTGGCCCATCAGCCAAATGGTATGTGGAAGAAAAATCAGGGTCCCATACGACCTTTGAATCCTTGGCCAAAGCCTTCTTAACTTTCTTCCAATTACCCATCCGCCATGACAACGGTCTTGAACTACTGTCTAATTTCAAACAGTCCTCAGCCACCCACATCGCTGACCACATTCATGAGTGGCGTAGGCGACGTAGTTTATGTAAAGCAGAAACCACCAAACAACAATGTCTTGACTGGTTTCTTAGATCACTTGTCGCTCTCCTTGGTAAGGATGTAGCTTCCACCTTCCCACAATCTGAAGAAGAAGCCATCAGCAAGGCTCAACAATATGACCTCATTTATGCAGAGTCAGGATACTTGTACACAGTACTTCCTAATCTGCCAAAACCTGTGCCGTTTGTCCAGGAAAAACTTGGGATGTCTCACTCAACAGATGGACTAATAGGTGCCACCACTCACCATGGTCCACAACCCCAACCACCACCAATGTATGGAACACCTCAATACCCGCCGACATATGGGGGCACTCCTTATTTCCCCCCACCCCCTTATCAACAGCCATATTCTGTTGCTATACCTCCACCCATTAGTGGAACACCACCGGCACCTCCCATACATCCACCTATTCCCTCAACCAGTGGTACCCCCTGAACATCATCTTATAGTACCAGTTAAAGAACGATGCCTTCCTATGTACCCTATGGATCGGTACCACAACAAAATCCATACTTTCCCTTTCCGGGTCCCCCACAACCCATGGCTCCCCCACATCCTCATGCAGGGGTAAAATTTATTCAACCCTCTGCTGCTCAACAATACCAAAATTTTGAACAGTTGAACACAACCAACCCAACTCACCCTTCGAACAATGCCAAAAAGAAAGGAAGAAATAGGAATAACAACAATCCTAGTCAAGGCAGGAATCAACCCCCACAACATCCACCCACTGGGGGCAACCAGAACCAAGGGAACCAAAACCCCCAGGGGGGCAATAAAAACAAACGCCAAGGGCGGAATACTATTAAAACTATCCACCCTTGTGCTCTTTGTGGTGTGTACAGTCATTACACTCACCATTTCCCCCAGATTGCTGATTTCAAGAGGTTGAAAGACTCTGGGAGCCTTCCCCCCTCCCCAGCGCAACCTGCACCGCAGCAGGCACAACAACAATATGCGCAACAACCCCCTCCCGTCGTGCTGCAAAATCCTATCCCACATAAAGGTGTCATAAACACCCAACATGACATGTAGCATCCCCTACCTCAGGTGGGCCAATACCATAATCCCAACAATCAAGCAGACCGAACCATTCTGCTCACCAGCGAGGAGGAAATCCTTCTCCAAACACGGAATCGTCAGTATCCAACTGAGTCTACTCCTATCTCTCCAAAAACAAACCCTACACCGACGGGACCTCCGTTGGTGATCCCTCGCCCTTCTGCCGAACCACCATTACGCATCCCTCGCATCCCATTGCGCAGGAATGTCCACAACCCATAGGCTAGGGCAGCACATAACTATAGCTTGGTAGACAACTTAGCACAATCCCCAGCTGCCATGTCAGTTTTGGAAGTCCTACAGAATTGTCCAACGCAGCGGAAATCACTACTTTCCGCCTTGGGGGAAGTTGACCCTGCCGATACTCGACTCATCACTTTTGACCTTGATAGCTGCGAACCACGTCTTCCCGCCGCAGTTGCTATTCAAATACGAGTCAAAATACGGAACATCACCGTCCATCGGTGTATCATCGATGAAGGGGAATCTACTTGCATAATGTCCAAAACAGTATGGCAGAAACTTGGTTCCCCGAACCTCTTACCCTCTGCCATCACATTGCGAGCTTATGACGGAAGACCATCATCCCCCGAAGGGCTCTTCCAAAATTTCCCCATAGAACTCGAGGGAAAAACCATTCTCATTGACATTGAAGTTATCGACGCTCAACTCGATTACAATATCTTGTTTGGCCGTACCTGCATGTATGCTATGAAGGCGGTGGCATCATCAGTCTTTAGGACAATCATGTTCCCCCACAACGGAAATATTGTGACCATTGACCAAGTCTCGCATTACGAGCCTAACCCATCTACCAATCTCAATAACATTCTTCCTCTTATTCACACCAACAAAGACGTATATCCACTCATCGATATGGGTCCTGGTATTTTCAAAGATCCATCCTTGTTAGGGACGTACCATGGAGCACCACCACTTCTTCCCCCTAGCCAAGTATGCATCGTTTCCTCTAAAGAAACTCTCCAGGAGGATGTTCGTCCTCCTCAGGAGGCTTCAGTCATTCCTGACGTCTCAATAGTCGTAGCACCACTCCCACAGGAGCCTCCTGCGCATTCCTCGATCCCTTCGATCCACGAATCCACATCCCCTCAAGGGCCTAGTCCCATTTGGGAGACAGTTCCATGACCCCTCACTCAAATTCCCTTCTTTTACCCCCCACCCGGAATAGAAGCTTTCCAGGTAGCCGCAACGCTCACACTACCCAATATGGTGTTAGCAATCCCAGTGTGGTACTTACATCCACCTGAGATGGTCCCTCGCCCACAGGAAGGACTCCCCATGATGATTCCTGTCATCACTCCCACTACCCCCACTACCCCCATACTCCCTACCCCCCCTACTACAGCCGGGGGTAGGCGACAGAAGAAGGAGCCCGCAACTCCACTTCCTCCGTGCATCCCACCACCTTGCGCCTTGTGTGACAAAGAGGTTCACCAAACCAACAACTGCCCATCACTACCGGAATTAAGGAATTTGATTCTCCCCAATCCAACCCCCACACCACCCATTACTACTGCTACCACTCAACCTTCCAGTAGTAAAGGGTTGAAGACCAAGTTCGCGTGTGCCATTTTTTCTGAGTATGGCCATTACACCCATCATTGTCCAACACTGCCTCGTTTCCGACAGGCATTAGCTATCATAAGCCGAGACTTTCAAAACAACCCATGCCCTGCTATGTCATCCACAACACCACTCACTGACATTCGCTATGTCACTACTTCAGTCAATGAACGCATGAGATTCCCTTGCTCTCTTTGCGATTCATTGGCTCATTGTACATACCACTGTCCTATGATCCTAGAATATCGGTGACGTTAGTTAGCTCTACGTCATCAACCCGCAGAGGCGATCATTGACATATCTTCACCATTAGAAGATCTTCACATCATTTCGCCCGAACCCGAGGCATTCCCAACACCTCCTTGGTTCTTCGATGACGTATCTGAGGATTTACCCCGTAACCCTCCCAACTCTCCTGCTCATTCCCCTACAGAGATTACCCATCCAACCACCACAGGTACCCCTCAGTACTTCAACATATGGTTTATGGCGAGTGAACCCTCACCCTCTCCTAGCGATACCCCCTCTGTTTCTTTAGCAGGGGGCAATCACCCTATCACTGAGATCACTCCTCATGATCCATTATATTCCCGTCGTTTTCACTGCGATGAGGAAATACTGGAAGAGATACAACACCCAGATTCTCCCTGGGACGCACTACATCATCGTGCACTCTTCCTTCCGCAGGAAGCCCTCATGCCTCCTAGCCTCAATCCCATTTACGTGGTCGAAACCAAAGATTTCATCCCATCAGGGACTATCGATTGGTTCAACAATCCTATTCCTGCACCTGACACTTTTGAAGAAGGTAATCTGGCCAACATTTCCCCCACCATCAAAATCGACATTTCCATCAAACCTGACATAGTCGAAGAAATCATCATTGGAGCCGCTTGTACTCCACAAGAAATCGCCGCATATAAAACCCTCTTCCAGGAATATAGGGATATCTTCGCCTGGTCATACACCAAAATGGCTGGCCTCGACCCCTCTATCGTCGAACATCACATCGACACCTGGCCTGACATCACACTAGTTCGCCAGAAACAACGACCGCTACACCCATCCAAGGCCGCGGCTATCAAAGCCGAAATTGACAAATTACGTACGGCCGGATTCATTTACCCCATCGCTTACACTTTGTGGGTTTCCAACCCTGTACCCGTCGACAAAAAATAGGGCACTATTCGTGTTTGTACCGAATTTCACGATCTCAATAATGCATGTCCAAAAGACAACTTTCCAACTCCTTTCATCGATCAGATTATCGACGATTGCGCCGGCCATGAGGCTCTCTCCTTTATGGACGGATTCTCTGGCTATAACCAAATTCAACTCCACCCAGCCGATCAATACAAAACCACATTCATTACCCTGTGGGGTACGTTTGCATATCGTGTCATGCCCTTCGGCCTCAAAAACGCCGGTGCAACTTTCCAGCGGGCCATGACATACATCTTTCATGATCTGGCTACAATCATACTCGCCTACTTGGATGACCTCACCGCTTGCTCCAAGAAGCGTACCCAACACCTCGATGATTTACGAATCATCTTTCAGTGGTGTCGTCAGTACAACATCCACTTGAACCCTCTCAAGTGTGTGTTCTGCGTCACCGCAGGGCGCCTCCTCAGTTTCATTGTTTCACAAAACGATATCACCGTGGACCCCCTCAAAGTCCAAGCTATCACCGAAATTCCACCTCCTCGGAATTTGCGACAACTACAGAGTCTACAGGGCAAAGTCAACTTTCTTAGGCGCTTTGTTCCTAATTACGCTATATGCGCACATGGTTTCCTTCGCTTACTGCGTCATGACATCCCTTTTCATTGAGATGACTATGCCCAACAGTCGTTTGACGATCTCAAGGCGGCACTTTCCAATGCACCTTTGATTAGTGCACCTGACTACAATCGCGACTACATTCTCTACGTATCAGCATCAACTGTATCAGTAGCCGGCGTCCTCGTCCAGCTCGGAGATGACAATCGTGAACACGTCATTTACTATGTCAGTAAAAACCTCTCAGGACCACCCCTAAAGTATAAACATGAAGATAAACTTGCTCTTGCAGTTGTCCTCGCAGTCTAGAAACCGCGCCATTACATTCTGCTTCATACCACCAAGGTCATCGCAGATTCCAACCCTATGCAATATTTGCTCAGCCGTCGCCAAGTTAACGGAAAATTCGCTTGCTGGATCGTTATCCTTTAGGAATACGACCTCAAGTTCTCAACACCCAAGAGTAAGAAGGCCCTCGTTCTCGCTGAACTCGTCACGACCCTTCCCTCTAACACACCAAGTGCCCCCGTCAATACTGACTTTCTGGACGAACATCTCTTTTACATCGCTTCAGATGATCCTTGGTATGGCGACCTTCTCGTCTACCTACGAACTCAAAGGTTTGGAAATCACCTATCACCAGATGATCGTCGGTGCATTCGCCATCAGGCCCCCCGCTATCTCCTCATCGGGGATACCTTATATCGGCGGGGCGTCGAAACCATTCTTCGTCGCTGCCTGACTATTGATGAGGCTGACAGAGTCTTAAACGACTGCCACAGCGGCGCCTGTGGGGGCCATATTTCGGGCATCGCCACGGCTCAAAAGATTATCCGGGCCGGTTACTTTTGGCCTACCCTGTTTCATGATTGCATTCATGCCGTAAAACGATGTGAGCAATGTCATCTCTATGCCAACAAAGCCCGTGCTCCCCCCGCTCTTCTTCACCCATTCATCACTGCAGGCCCCTTTTGTAAATGGGGCATTGACTTTATGACTTGTAATCCCCCCTCCAGCGATGGTCACAAATACATTGTTGTCGCTGTCGATTACTTCACCAAATGGGCCGAAGCTATGCCCACCTTCAACAACACCGCTGACACAGCAGCGCGTTTTTTCTTCAACCACGTCATATCCTGGTTCGGAGTACCACTCCAACTAGTCTCCGATCACGGGAAACATTTTGAGAATGAGATCTTCGTTGAACTCTCATCTCGGTTAGGTTTCTCTCACGAGTTTGCCTCACCATATTATCCTCAGTCAAACGGACAGGTCGAGGCAGTGAACAAAGTCCTCAAGACCATGTTACAGTGCACGATCAATAAACATAAAACCAATTGGCATCATATGTTATTTTCCAAGCTGTGGGATTATCGAATGAGAGTGAAGACCGCCACAGGTTTCACACCATTTCATTTAGTCCATGGGATCGAAGAAACTCTTCCCATCGAGTGCGAAATTCCCACCCTTCACACCGCAATTGAGCTTTTACCTGACACTGCTCCAATGGAGCAGTGCTTGCTGAACTTGGAGTCTCTGGATAAGGATCGTTGATCCTCATTACAGAACAACGAGGCAGCTAAAAAACGATCCAAAGCTACCTTTGATCGCCATGTCAACCTTCGATCATTTCGCGAAGGCGAGCTTGTCCTCGCCTATGATATCGCTCATGATACCTTTGGCCACGGAAAATTTGAATCACTTTGGCATGGAACTTACATCATCCAACATTGCCTCACCAAAGGCGCATACATCCTGGCCTCCCCCGAAGGCCTCGCACTCAAAGAAACCGTCAATGGGTTATACCTCAAGAAATTTTATGCTTAAATGTAGTCAATCTACTTTAGGTTCTTTTCTTTTCTAGCGTTTTTAATATTTTTTCTCCCTCATATAAACTATCCTTTGTGCTATTGACAGATGACTCCTCCACCAGCTTACCACATTGGTTACGCCGACGACGCCATCCATTGGACACAAAATCTCGCTTCGATTGCTTGGGCTCTCTACACCCCTTCACATGAAATGCTACATTCCAGCGACATCTGTTTAGGACCAACAACCAACAACCAAGCCGAACACTGCTATCATTGGCCGCCTGACCGACGCCCAACATCATCATATTCATCACCTTAGTGTTTTCCTCGACTCTCAACTAGTCGTTCTCCAACTTAACAATGTGTACCGTGTACGCGATCCGTGCCTCTTTCGCAAATACCTGCAGGTTAGATTATTATCTCGACATTTTGATTCCATTACATTTACACATATTCCCAGAGAATTGAATCAAACAATAGATCACCTAGCTAACATGGTGCTAGATTGGCATATATCACATCAAGCTACACATACATAAAACATCACATATATCCTGTCACAATATATAGATAGAATCAACATCATCATCATCATCACACAAAACACATGTACAACACATTTGGATCTCAAAAACATGTATACTCATATATATATATGTAGGCCTTCCAGGCCATCCAAATGTTTACATACAACACAAATACATTGGCCCGCAGGCCCGTGCCACATATCGGTACAAAAAACAGCTCACCAGCCTATATCATCAAAAATGTCTACATACATGCAATCAGGGTGCCTCTATCACACCCCCAGCTGCTCCTCCCTCAGGAGGAGGAGGTGGCCCACCCCCACCATCCCCAGGCGGTGGTGGTGGCACATCCACCGGACCTCCCTGCTCAGGCGGCAGACGCCCTCTAGTCATCGCGGCGAGCACAACTGCTCGTCTCACTATCCCTCGCCATAGGGGCGGTAGTCCAATACACTGCTCTAGGAACCCCTCGTCCTGGATGCAGATCCACATGCCCTCAGGCACGTCCTGTAAAACCGTCTCTAAGCGACGGTGTATGTCATCAAAATCACCTCCGGCCGCCGCCGAAGGAGCGTGCGATGGCCCCGCACCAGGGTCATCAAAACGATGCCTCTGCGCTGGTCTCCCAGGCTCTGCTGGTCCCCTAGAAGCCTCATCCCATGGACGCCTCCCTCCACGCGGAGGTCTCTCCCGCTCTCACTGAGCTGGCTCTCTATACAACTCTACCTCGCACCCGCGAGGTGCCAAATATGCACATGCACAAAACAAGCAACATCAGATCATATCAGTATCCATACATCATACATGTGAACTGGTATATCACAATCACAACATAAGTCAAAACATATATAAATACACAACATACCTCTGTGATCAAAAACCTACCCAGGAGGAAGTACCATATCCGGGTCCCCCCGGAAGTCCACCCCATCATAGGGGAACTGGAGTATAACCTGCGACATCTGCCGCCATATCTGTGCCGCCTGCGCCGTGAAATAGTGTCCGCCTTCGCCACCACCATGGTGAACCAAAATCTGTGACCACCGCCTCAAGCGCGGCTCTCGTACCCCTAGTGCCTCCAGTAGTACCCTCGGGCACAACATCGACACCCTCTCCAAGAAAAAGGCCACCAAGATGGAGCCAAAAGCGAACTCCCCGGTACCTGTCGACCGACATCGGTCTAGTTGCGCGATCATCCGAACATGCAGGGTCAGACCCCAGGCGAACCTCTCACGGCCCGACACAACCCTCTCCATCAAAAACAACTCACCACCGCTGATCCGGTGGGTCGCTCGGGACCCATACACCCGAACTATCATCGCTGCTATAAAACGATGCAACAGGGCATCTATCCCACTAATGCTGATTGACGTCCCGGTCATGTAGTGCTCGCCTGAGAAATATCGCTCAACGACGGTCTGCAGATGAGTGTCTCTCGGCAGAACAGGATCTTTTGACAATGGTGTTCCCTGGAAGGGCAGCCCCATCAAGAAGTAGACATCCTCCACCGCAGTGAAGGGGATTTGCTCTCCTTGCACGAGGAAGCAGTGCTGATCTGGGCTCTACATATCGATCAGAAACTGGAGTAAATACTCCTGTGCTCGTATCAATGGGCACTCAAAGAACTTTAGCAACCCACTGGTTGCTAAAGTCGCTCACACTGCAGGCTATGCATTGGCCACAGAATCTCGTAGCTGTGACCAGTCTCGCTCACGCCACCGCACATCCATGCTCACTGCTCGCCACCTGCACACAACCTAAAGTCCTATATTAGCTTAGGCAATCATCCAATACATCAAATAAGCTAGTTTTTCACCCTGAAACCTTGCCTCAAAGGCGCGGTTTTACCACCCACAGGCGCGCACACATGCGCACCTGTTCACTATACAGGCGCGCATGTGTGCGCGCCTATTTTTCCCACAGGCGCGATCGTAAGCGCGCCTGTTCACAATAAAGGCGCGTGCTAGGGCGCGCCTGTCATACCCACAGGCGCGCTCATGAGCGCGCCTGTTCACCCCACAGGCACGCACTCATGCGCGCCTGTCTACCCCACAGGCGCGCCCCTAGGGCACGCCTTAAATTCCTACACACGCGCATTAATGCGCGCTTATTTAGTGTATAGGAACGCACGCATGCGCGTCTTCCACTGAGTCGCCTGTGCATTGGGGCACACACCCTATCAAAAAACCCCCCAAAACCCTCGTATGACCCCCCGTACCTACCCTACCCAAAAATTAGAAACCTACTTCTATGCAGGATGCTCAGACCACTAACCTGAATCTCGTACACCGTCGATCGGGTACCTCATGCTCTCGGAATCACTCAATCTCCTCTGAATCTACTCGAAAACTCACTGTAGCAGCAGGTACAAATGAGGTGGCAATGTGGGCCCTACAGCTATATATAGGCCTTTTTGCCAAACTTCCACTCACCATTCCGGGAGCCCACGACGTCCATTTTTCGAACCGTCTTCAGCCACGGGATCAACGTCCTGCCACCTACATCACGGCTGTCCCTGGGTCACTTTTCACCCTGGGCCCCTGGGGCTCCCTTTTACCATATCATGGTCAGGTACGCACACACATAGTCACATTTGTCAAATACATGCTCATATCTTACTTTCTCTTAAGATATTTTTCACTTTGGGTATTTGGTTGTTCTGTGTGCAGGTACTTGATCATCACCCCTCAACAACATTCCTTCAGGTATATACTCAGCACTGGCATGTAGTCTCTCCCGTTGTATTGCATTTACATTTCTACTCACACCCTTTGATATTGGCCTTTAGGATACCCATTCCCGGCTCTGCAGTACTCACACCTCCGCTTGCATCATCGGTACTGTAACCCGGTAGCATTCTCACCCACATGAGTCGTCTCATTCATAGCACCTTTTTGCACTTTTGACACTCATGCTGCTCTTTATTACCCCTTAGGGATGGGAGTCCCGGTAGTCTTTCATCATATTGAGAATCAACCACATACTTCTTCTCCTCATTTTGCTAGCTTCCCATATGGACTCCCAACTCGTCGCTTTATGGTTATGTTCTCTTTTTACCTGCACCTCCGCAGATTCATGAACCCACCATTTCCTCCACCCTCAGTTTTCCCATCTGCGAACCTATCTTCACTTCACCTACCTCATATAGAAACTCGCCAATGGGGCCCCCACCCTTCATCAGTTTTCCATAAATTTTTGCCCTCCTTGGGGCACTCATTTCACACTGGGGCACTCGTTTCTGTATTTTGTACATCTTTCCCACATTTATTCATTATTTATTGTACAAACACCTTTATTTTCAGTTATTTACTTCTGTCGTCACCGATGGAGACCTACTTTCCTTTTGTCCACACGCAACCCATGTCACCCTTGGTTGGAGCATTACCTCTCATATACCCCCGCCGGCATCGTCTATATCTTCAGAGTACTACCTCGATCACTTACCTATACCTTCTGAATTTGTTCACCTTGCCCCGCCTCTGTCACAACTTATCCTCGGTCTTGGTGTCCCCCTGCCACTCGATCTTGTCACACTGTTGCGGCCACGCCTTATATCATGCACCCTCCAACCAAGGGCAGTCCGGAGTCTTCCCACTTCTTGACTTCGTCCATGTATCACTGCCACTTTCTTACCACAGTAGATTCCGCGAATCCCTTTGCTTCTGGGAGTCGCGTCCCCCTTTTGTCGACATCAATACACTTTTCCAGAAGGGCGACAATATCTTGATTCTCATTTACCATTTAATGAGAGATCTCGGATGGCACAGGGGGAAACACCATTGAACCCTGATGTCATTGACCCCCATAACATTCGACGCCAACACTTTCTCATGTTGCGGTGGGTCTTACTTTGCGACTATTGCAGTTTTTGTTATCAGTTGCCGAAGACCTCTGAACTTGGTAGGGCCACCAATGCCCACATCACCGTCACTGTTTACTTCCACGACCATTACCGCTGGTTCAGAGTATGTTCTTTTGCAGAATTGTCTTCTGCCTTTATCATTCCGCCCCCGAGGGCACTGCAGTGGTCTACATCAACATTTCCGTCATCTTTTTTCAGAGTTACATCATACGAACATGGGGCATGCCTGCCTCGTTTGTACATAGTTGTATATTGTTACGCACCTTGTAGAAGGTCGGGTTCTATAGATTCCTTTCTTCTCCAACAGATCGCTCGACACGGTCCCACTCTTGCTCTCCCTTACACCACCATTCTCAGTATATGAAACATTGATGGATTTCGGCTATACGTATGCTCCTAACCTCATCCATCAGGGGGCATCTGTTATCATTGAAATTTCGTCCGCACATGGCGACAAGAACTCTGCATCGTCAAAACAGGACTAGAGTCATTCATGGCACAGGATTAATTCCTCAGCATTGCAAAAGGGTCAAAAAACTATACAAAATGACCAAAAATTTAAAAGGCGCTTTACATCATCTGGGTGCGTGCGCATATGCATGTAACAGCAGCGTACAAAGTGCGCATATGTGCACAAGGCGCGACTGTTGGGAAAAAAACCTACGCGCCTGCTAAATGGCGCATTTATTGAAATTGGTCGGCCTCCCAACCACTAATGGATCAACTCCCAAGACGACTTGACACCAAATCCAAGCTCAATCCTCATGGTGGGCTGGTCAAAGACCTAATTGAGCCCTAAAGAGCCCCTTTTCACATTCAAAAGAGGTTACATAATATCCCAATGCTGGGCTATAAAAAGCCATGAATAACCACCATTTTC
>ML812364.1:104249-123680 GCA_009831015.1 Picea engelmannii
ACCTCCTAAATGCCTCATCACCTCAGTCCATAGTGACATGGATAGATTGCGAAGTCCCTATGGAGTAATCTCTACTCTAGGGCTCAAACTTGGAACCCTCTCAAAGAAAAAACTACATAGTATGGATGGGAACCCGAAGTTCCTTATTCTCCCTTTTTTGAAATCCATCAACTAACTCTTCATGTTAGCCAATAGTGAGGTACACCAGTCATAAACAATGGATCTCAAACACCCCACTGCATAGAACATGAGTGGCATCAATTCCTACTGCAAGGAGGCTAACCTTGATATCTGTGTGAGTACAAACACAATGATCTTTAGGCTCGAATTCTCGATCTCCCTAATAGGGAGTTGGCTCCCAACTTTATCTATGCCTACAACATAGTGGGTGGTGATGCACTCTTCCATATTTCTCCCACATCTATCCCCTCAGGCCTTGAGATTCACCATATCACCTTGGCGAGACAATCCTGTGATGAAGTATATATTGTCCACTTCAATTCTCAATTGTTTCCCATCGAGATTGAAGGCCTCTACTCTAGATCCAAATATTTTATTAGTAACTGGAGCAACCTCACTTGAGCTCTCATTCCTTTGATGGACCAAAATTTATAGATCCCAATTCAATTCAAAGCTTGTTGGTCCCTTGCATCCCTTTCTACTGTTGTGTCCACCTCCTCATGCTCCCTTTTCCTCCATTCAATCACCATCCTGCAAAGGAAAAGCCATTATTTGAGTTAATCTTCTTTGAAAAAATATTTGTGGACTTGTATGCGGGATACATTTATGACAGTCACGTATAGGGATTCATATACGTGTGCATGCTTCGATTTTCCCGTGTACATGTGGTCATGTATGCGATCCGATAAAATGTCAACCGTGTATGCCCTAGTTTCTAATTAAGACCTTTAAAACTGAAAAAATGGTGCCTAAAACTAAAATGAATCCATTGAAATCTAAGTAAATGGGATGGGCACTTACTTGGTCTAGACAATTTTTGATTTTGTTGATCGTAGCTCCCGCAATCACCACCCGAAGATTGTCGGTAAAATAGCCTCAAAAGAACTATGTGGGTAAAAAACTCAAATGATATGGTAAAATTTCTTATTTTTACTATTAATAGAAATATTTTACCCACTTTGTATAGTTTTACCCTATTCGTTTCTATTTTTCTCCTTATGGACTAATAGCGCAGTGGAGAGATTTGGTTTTTAGTGGTTTTTTCTAGGGTTTTTAGTGGATTTCCAGTGTCATATTTCCCGTTCGTGCCTCTGGAAGGTATACTCTCTCACCAACATATAGGGTAGGTTTTCACTCCACTTTGCATTTTTGCATCGTCCTATGACTGTGATTCATACACATTAGGTACAATCCCATTTCTTAGTGACAAGGAACCTTCTCACTGATACTGGAAGTGTCGTTATTAAATGTTATAGCCTTACCAAACATGGGTGCCTTAGTTAGAACACTTTTGTCATTTGGTGCCCATGCAAATGTTATTCCATAGGACCGTGAATTCCTTTTAGTCGCAACATGAATTTGCATTGGAACCCCATTTTCTTACTCGAGATCATTATGCTATTACCTATGGGAGTCCCACTGTGTCTTGGTTAAGCTCTTTTCTAACTCCCGAAAAAATGAAAATATTGTCGAGTGAACTTGATTCTTTCACACTTGTTAAACGGTTTTGAAAGGATGTCTATCTGGTATAAGTTTAACCCTCTTACAAACCAAGTAGATTACTTACGGAAAATGAATACTCTAGTTTCCATTGGCTAGAAGAGTTCTCATGGGTATTATTTTATACTTTTTTGGGACTGGGGGACTGACATCTACAAAAAATGACATTTTTGAGTTAAGTTGTAGTTGCACCCCATTATACTACTTGCATTTTGATCCTATTGTCGGCTCCCGCTTTCTCGTTATAAGCTTCTTTCCTCAACAATGCTCATCACTATCCAAGCAATGTCTTTCATATATACTTTGTAGCTTGACACCCTTTACCTGTAAAGGAAACATTCCCTTGAGTGTCCATGACTTGCATGTGTTCTCTTGCATTGAGAATAAGTATGTTCCATTGCTTGGAACTAGTTTCTTATTCACGACACTCATTTACTCTCTTGTATCATAGCATTGTTTGCCTATGAAAACCAAAAGAAAAAGACGGGCGAGAAAATAATATTATCTTCTATCGACAAGAGTCATGTCTCCTTTGAACATAGCACAAACTCTTGAGTCCATTTCATCCAAGGTTTGGGTTTAGCATGTCCCTAGGAAGCTGACCTCATTACTTAGAGTTTACTCCTTCAACTGGTTACTCTTACAGTCCCTATGGATAGTTTGTTTATGCCTCCTACGTTGTAAGATTTTGTCAATGATTAGTATTAAGTATATTCTTCTCGAGTTATCCATTTGTCTCATACTCTTGTTCAAAGGAAGTATAATCCCGTGTTGGCCATTCCTCATAACTCTTGAATTTTCATGTTATCCATACCCTCAGTGGATCTCATAATCACATGATCTTGTTGTCCTACCTTGTAGCCTGGGCCTACTTTCATCATTGGTAGGAAACCTTGAAGCCAACATATGACACCTTCTCAGTTGCTTACTGGGGGGTTTCCCTTGTGTTTGACGACAAGAAATATATTTACACATTGGGATTCGTGTAGTGTATTGGATTCCATTATCCCTATTGGTGGTTTCCTCACATTTTTTAGTAGTCTTCCTCATTGGATGCTATTTAGAGGGTCTCTTTAGTGTACTACTTGCATCTGGTGCATGCGAGAGAGACACTTGGTTGTTGGTTCATGAACTTCCTATTCGTCCAATATCCTCCTAATTATCAATATATTTATTTGTACCTCTTGTTGGATGATGAGAGATACCTTAATGATCTCCTTTAAGTGGGTCTCCTTCCATCGACTTCAACTCATCTATTATGGAATCAATATCTAGAGTCTTATGAGTACCTAGAGGCTCGTAGTCATTAGTGATAAGTTCTCCTTCCATCGACAATTGAGAATACATAAATGTCTCATGATCGATGGATTATTCAAGTGTTTGACCTCAACACCCTTATTCACACTTGTGGAATGTACTCGATGCCTTGATACCTAGTTTAATTATCGATGGGTTGTCTCATTTTTGTTAATGATATACTCTAATGACTAGTAATCAAACGAAGTCTCATTGTGTATGACTTCAACTCCTTTATTCACATAATGTAGAGTTGCACATTTGGAGGATAGTGTAGAAGACCTATAGCTTATAGTAGAAGCCCCAATATCTATTGTTGTCTTTCATCGAGCCAGTACCTATATGATTTCAGTAATAATGGAAGATCAAATTATGCTCCATTGTATACATATATCTTTGGTTGATTTTGAGACTAGACTCCACTATGTCTTATTTGTGACTATGACATCGTATGGCATGTGTACACTTTTTATTTCCTATTCACGACCATAAATAACTATTTGATATATATCCACATGGATTTGCAGTGTAATTCATATTGGCAGCATGTATACAATGTGAATTGTAATAACTTCATGAGTAACTAGAACTTCCAGCTGAGTCTGCATTACTCCACTTCTAGGAACTATAATGTATTTAGGCCATCGCAGATACTCCCCTGACCTCACACATTAAGGGGGACATGTTATAGAAAATTTTTCCTCACTCCATGCATCTTGCTTTGACGGCCTTCCATTTCCCTCTATAGAATCAAATTCCCCTTTTTGTTCACTCCAAAGCTAAAAATTCGTGTTTTTGTCCATATACGTGACCTACTAGTTATACAACTCCCATATAAACATGTTTCTCCACTACAGCCCCCGCACGTCAGGTTTGGTGCTCAAAAATTAGAAATATGTCATATTTCCATGGCATGTCACATGATCCATGATCCTTGACCTTCCATATACTAGAAACACTCTGATTTGACCCTTCAATTCCATTTGAAGGCTATAAATTGAGCCATATCCAAGCCTTGAGGAATGATTCAACACATAGAGAGAAAAGATACTTTGGAGAAATTTCACTTCAAATTGAGTCTACATCCTTTTGTCCTTGAAAGTATGAACTTCTTGTGTTTATCCCCCAAGCTCTTCTTACCTTGTGATTGAGAACCTTATTGACTCCTACTTATGAGATTTCCTTTATGGAGGATTGAAGTGGTGGAGGCCCAGCTGTAGGGGCTTAGTCTCTTGGTTTTGATATGTGTTGTTGGGAACCAGACTATTTTGAGAAGGAGGCCTTTTCTGGATAAAATATCTATTTTGGGAAAGACCTATTTTTGGAAAGGACGACCTAATGTTGGAGCACGTGCAATAGGTGGCAAGAAAAAAGCATGAAAAAAAAAGAAGGAAAAGTAGCATGCAGGAGGAAAAGCAATGTGGCGCATAGCCAAAAAATCCTAACCATGAAAGGGTTAGGGTTTTTGACAAAGATTATAACGGCTATAAGCCATAAAGTAGTATAAATAAGGACCTAGGAGGTCTAGGAAAGAGATAGAGAGATAGATATATAAATGTATGTGGAAGTATATTTGTTGGAGATAGAAATATATCATATCATAATCGAGAGAGTTAATTATCATGATTTTGTGGGATTGATGAATGTAATAATTCTTGTAGAAGAGTCGAATAAGGTGGCCTTTGAGGGTTAGGTCACGAGATGGGGATACTGGTGTGATCTAGACTGCATCACAAAGGGTTATTACCCTCATCTTAAATGTATTACTGAAGATGCAAAGTGTGCAGTGCAAGATTTTGTAGCAAATTAAATAAAAGAGTAGAGAAGCTAGATATTTCTGGACATAGCCCTAAGAGCGGGTGAACGACGATAACTTGTGTGTTCTATGTGATTGTTAATGAATGATTACTTTTTGTTGATCATTAGCTTATGAATGAATGGTTAAACTATAAATATCAACATGCATGCATAGGTTTAAAGATCAATAAACTAGAGAAGTACTCGAATAAATAAAAAGGATAATGCATAAGGAAGAGAGAACACAATCACAGATGCCCACTCATTCCTAGACTACAAGAACTTGAGTATTGCAGTCACCCATAAAAGTTATCTCAGGTGAGACTACGTTGTGCACCCTGTGTGCAGTGTTTCCTTCTGGTTTACTAGGAGGGCCGATAGTTTTTGAGGTTTTTGTTGGAAATCTGTTGAGATCCAAACCTAGGTCAACCCAACAATAAGAGAAAGAACAACCAAAAAATGGTTTTGTTTTCAAATGGAATTACACAGGATTGATTTGATGTGATCCGTGGAAGAAATGCGCAAAGAATGAAAGTATAGAAGGGAATGTTCAGGCCATGGAATCCAATGAAGGAGAATATTGAAAGATGGTTGAAAATAAAGGAACTTGAGTTTTCACAGAAGGACAACAAATGCAAATATCTCGACAAATACGTGTTTAGCGACTTGCATGAGGTATTTTTCTATGATTTCCCACATTTGTTGCAGGATTCGTTATTTAGGTTAAAATACAACCACCCTACGAACCGAATCAGACAGCTAGAGTGGAATCCTATGGAAATTGTGCAATTACAACAAGTTAATTAGAAATTTATGCGTGTAGTAGATTTCTGTTTAGACAGTATTGTTGCAGGGTTTATCATCAAATTTGTAGTAGATACCATGAATTCCTACACCATAGTAGAGCAAGAGTTTCTAAAGGGACCTAGAGTTAGGTACATCATATAATTGTATACTTCAATCAAGATTTTATTGTATGATAATGGTGTGATTACCATGGAATCAAACAACTAAACTTCTCTTCCTACATGGGGGAAGGGGGGAAGCACTAACAGGAGGTTGAGCTATGGAAAAATGAGATAGATAAAGGAAAGAAGAAGGATAACATGGACCCAATTGACATGGACTATGCCCCTATTGCCTCGGCCACAGTCTCTGCGTTGACCTCCCGGTCTTAATGGATCGTTCTAATCTCACCTTCGAGCCAGAGTGGATCTTTTGATTCCTCACTAGAATCTCTGTTAAAAACCCGGTCCACGGGTCCTTCCTTCTCCCCTGTCATGGCTTCTGTACATACCTGATCTATCCTCGACAAAAATTTCAGGTTTCGGGGTTTTCTGATTCCCGTTGTTGAGAACCTCATTCTTCTCGATCTTCTGATCTCTGATATGCCGATTTGCTGAAATGCCTTCAACTTCAGCTAGCCCCCTGGGATATACCTTTGGTCCACATGACCTCCCCTTATATGACCGTAGTCCCTTTCAGGGTTTCGCGACTCAAGCACTCGACCTCTTGGTCTCTCAACTCCTGAAGTGCTGAAATGACCTCGCCTTTCAGGATTTTCCCTGAACTCCTAGATTGTTGCCACATGTCCCCTCAATATGGATGGTCCTCATCGCTTCACGATTTCAGGTTTTGAAACACCGCAATGCCTATGGGTTCTTTCCCTCGAAACTCCTGAAGTTTCGATTCTCGACCTCCTATATGATGAAATGACGTCAGCTGGCCCCAAAACGGAGCTTTCCACCTTGTCGGGGTTTCAGAATTCACAGTTCCGAAATGTGCGTGCTTCCTGTCTTCAAGATTCCTGAAACGCTGAATCCCGAAATGTCAATGGACTCTCCTATCGGGATTTTTCCCGAATTCTTGGATTTCCGCCACGCGTCCTCCTATGATGGACGATCCTCGATCATTTCGAGATTTCACAAAATCAAATGCCAATGTCCTCTTTTCCTCTTGAACCCTGATATCTCGACATGCAAAATGCCAACGAGATCTTGATCGTCATCATGTGTCTCAACTAACGGACGATCCTAATTCAGTCTCAGGATTTCGCGACTTGCAATTGCCCGATGTCGCAGTTTCTCTGTCAACTCAAAATCCCAGTAGCTGAAATACCGACAGGTTCTTGATCTCCGCCACGTGTCTCAACAGATGGACGGTCCAGATCAAAATTAGGATTTTCACTATGAAGAGACTCGATCTCTTGTCCTCGAGACTTCCAATACCCCGAATTCAGAAACCCCGATATCCCGACGTCATTCGGGACCTTCACTCTGCTTGCGAGAGTTTAACCCTTGTGAAAATCCTGTCAGATCCCATGACTGATGGGTATCTAAGTGAGGATATGACGACTCACGATATCCTAAGCTTGAACCTTGGAACCAGTCGTAACCTCCTTGCTTCTCTGTCAGATCGGACGGCTGGCGGGATTTCGTGAATTCTCTATGAAGAATTTTGACCGTCCATCTCTTCCCTTCGACGACTTCGCAAGTTCGAATTCTTCTGATGTTTTCCACAACTTCGAGTCTTTCAAGAAACTCCTATACGCACTCCTTGCAGAAAACCTTCAAACACTTCAGTGTTGAACACCTTCGACTCCGCACACTCCTTGCAACAACAGTCCTTCAATAGTTTCTTAGGTTTCAAACCCTGGATTCAAGCTTGGTTTGTGCACACCTTGCACGACTCCTACGTGAAATCTGCCCTTCAGAGGAAATGAGAACAAAATCTAACCTATCTGAGCTTTCAGAGACAAAACCTCTGAACCCGTTTGTCAATGCACTCCTTGCGGACAATTCAACTGCACTCCTTGCAAGAACTCTTGTTCAGATAGAGAAATAATTGAAACTCATTCCCTAACTCTTTCTCTCTCAGACTTCAAACATAATCCTGAAATCATTCATACACATCATAGAAAGAAAATGTATAACAGAAAGAGTAAAACCATGAACATACCATTCGACATACACATACAAGAAACAAATACAACACCATGAATCTGAATTAAGACTTCTTCTATTAACTCAAATCTCTGTACATGGGTGTTTTTCAAAAATAGTTTCTCTGTTGCAGCTCTGTATGCCCTTCTCTCTTGGTAATGTTCTTCACTATCATACAATTACACAATGGGGGTGTCTATATCCCGTTTCCCTCTCTCATCCTAAACTGTCTAATTCACACATTAAATTCTATCTACTTGCATTAACTATCATAAATGACTTTCCACCTACTAAGGATGAGAGCGGATTGCTCAAGGTTAGTTTACATTTTTACAAGTGTGCCTCCACTTGATGACTTCATTAATGTTTCAAGACATTTTCAAAATTTGTGTTGGGCGCCTTTCCAACTGTCTTTTGTCTCTGTGCTAGCTCACTTGAGATGCTCCTGCATCACCAATCATGATGGAAGAAGACCAGATAAATCATATAAATGAAAAAACTGGAAAGACGCACAGTGACATACCCTACCAATATAAAATGAATAATAATAAGATAACTATAGCTGATAGAGAAGGCTTGGAAAAAGATGAAGAAGATGTAGAGGATATCCAGGCTGCGAATAAGATTGAGGAAATCAATAGTGCAACATATGAAAGGAAAATAGGAGGTCTAAGGTCAGGGATAGAAGTTAAAACTCCAATCCAGATCACCATTATTGTGGAACCTATAGCGCCATGTGCGACTAATACAAGAGAAAAAACACCATCATTTAGACAACCAAATTTTAGTGGAAGAAAAACAATAGGACAAACATCCAATCAAGGAGCACCAACTGGGGGAGCCAATTCATGAAGTAACATTTAATTATCTAAACCGTGAAGAGGTAATAGTTCAACACAGTTCAAAATGGTAGGACATGATCCCACGATCAGATTACCATAATTTCGGGTAGAGGCATTAGAGGACCCTGGAAAGAACTTATTCAATTGTGAGAAAATCTAGGAAGAAAAAAAAATCACAGATGATGATACAAAATGCGCACAGTTAGAAATCACACTAAGAGACCACACACTGAACTGGTATATGAGCCTAGATGTAAACAACCCACAAGGAATTCATCAAAGATTATTGCAGACGTGAAAAAACTAATAGTAAAGAAATTTCGGAAGCCGAGCTCAGAAGACCAATACATTAATGAAATGATTGAAATTAGGTAGAAACTAGGTGATTCTATTTGGGAGATTTATCATAGGTTCAAATGACTCAAAGGTAATTTGAAATATGAAATTACTTACATGCAACATAAGCATTGATTTGTGAAATCACTATTACCACACTTGAAATACCCATTATTATAGCATAAGTTTCAAAATTAGGAAGAGTCTCTGTAGACATCCTTACAATTGGAAGAGAATCAATATCAACAGACAAATCCAACAATAGAAGTTCTGAAGGAGGATTTGAAGAATCTAACATTTCAACTTAACCAGAATAAAGGTAAAGAGAAAAGAGAAGTTTTTTGGTGTACCCTATGCAGGATAGAAGGACACCATAAGAATGAATGTCCAACTTTTACGCAGTACATGGTGAAAGGGGTGCCAAACCCATTTCGAATAGAAGGACCATGGTGCGATATTTTTAAGATGCATGGGAATAATCCATATCATTTTCCAAATATGTAGAAGTATAAGACAATACCAAAACATTCATATTGCAATTTTTTCAAATTAGTGGGTCATGATGATAAGGATTGTAGAACGATGGTGCTGATGAGAGAAAGAACTTTAGATACATATAGGGTGCAAGAAGAAATGATGACATGATAACCTACAACTCAGTTCATCCAAGTAAAATCACCATACAACAATTTGCAACAACAATACAACAATGCGCAATCACATTATAAAAATGTGCAACTGCAGTATAACTCCACGTAGTATAACTAGGTACATCAGTACAATGCACCACAAGGAGATCAAGGTGGATACAGAGGTGGAGGACAAGGTAGAGGAGGATTTGGATGAGGAAGAGGACTAGTAGTGCTAGCGGGAAAAACCCCCCTATGCCTACACTAGGGTTTACAATGTAGGAAAATCAATAAATGTTTAAAAGTATCCTACTTCTCTAACTACCCAAAACATACCCCAGACTTATGCAAGAAAAGTAAAATGAGAAGGATCAGGTAACTGTACCTTTACTTCGCGTCTGGTGACGATCCTCTTGTGCTTGTAGTTTTTGCTGACTCCAAATATCCTCCCAAGGCTGACCTGCATTCAAAGACAGATAAACATAAAACTACAAGCATATATTTCATACATAAATAAGGGTTATATGTTAGAATAAAAACATAAATCAAATGCAAACATTCGACACATCATGTTTTGGGACAGGAAAAGTACTTCTTTTATTGATAATACAATGATCACTTACAACCAAAGTCGGATTCTGCTCCATGAACTTGGTTTGGGCTCCTCTTCACCAAGCTCCAAGTGCACCTCCGTGTATATTTCTCCTCTCAAGCTTTTTCTTGGGAAATGAAATGGGTTTTGATGGAGGAAAAAGGAAAAAACAAGGAATTCTCACAACAATGCTGCAAATGCTTGGGGCAAGTAGGGGATGTGAAATAGCTAGAGTTTCATTGTTCTTATGTCTATATCTAGAATGAGATCCCAAAACCTCCTTTTATATGACAAAAGGATGGTTATTCGGTTGGGTGATGGGCTATAGGCGGTGGATTAGTTGGGAAACAACCCAATAGCCTATAATCTCAACGAATTCCTTGCAACTTTTGCAAGTATATGCAAGCTGTAGTGGTGCAGCTAGCATATGCACGTTGGTTGAAATGGTGCAAAAAGCGCATGTACGCAGGTAGTATTGGTGTAGGGTGTGTACATCTTCAAAAACTGGGTTTTTAAGAAGAGAAACTCAGTGATGGCTTGGAAAAAAATGCAAGTAAGAGGGCCAAATCCCAGGTATGCATGTGTAGAGAAATTTAGGGTTATAACAGATTCCCCCTAATGTGTGAGGTTAGAAGAGCATCTGATGGCCAAAATACATTACAAAATCTTCACCAATGCACGAAACGATTGATCCCAGGACCAGATTTCGGGAGGTGCCATCTGCAAAAATAACAATTGTCTCTCCGAGGTGGGCATACCCATGCTCAGGATGAAATAAATCATGCTTTCCAATCAAATACACTACATATCCATGTCATATAACTATATAAAGTGTCGCCATGAGAAATACACAACTGATCTACATCTCAAAATCAAATATATACAAGTATAGTATCCATCTTCAAGAAGCCAACGATGCCTGATGGCTGGAGATGAGGCCTTAAGATCTCGAGAAACAACTTTAAGATATTCAAAACTAGGGTAGGAGTGTAATGTGAGTGTACAAATTCACTACCCAGAGGTCTTTGAGAACTCATCGGGAAAAGGACAAGAGGATCTCAATGATCAGGCAAATAACTTCAGTGATTTTGAACAAGGACTTGATTGGACTTTTGGGATGGCCGGGCATGAGGTGAAGAGACAAACTGAAGAAAGGCCGACTCAGGTTGGACGAAACTTCCCTTAGACAAGAGCACAAAAGATGATCATAATCAAGAAACAGGACATTGACATAAGTTCATGATGCAGGAGGCAACACAAACTCTCCATGTGTTTGGAAGAGTAACCAAACAAAGGAGGACACAACTCTATGTAGCGAAAAGAAATTACTAAGGTCATATTAGATCGCAAATCTTGACGAACAAACACAAGGATGTGCTTTGTCCAAGGGCGACTCATTGTGCTTCCAAAAAAGAATATATATTTCCCATCCCCTCTTTTTGGGTTTAAATTTTTTTTTTTCTTTATTTTCAATTTTTTAAAGAGATTGAAAAAGAATAAAAGAATGATATGTTACAAAGGAGGAACGAGTGTCACAAGCATACTAGTTCCAAGCGCAAGGAACACACTAATTCTCAGAGCAAGGAGACCTATGCAGGAAAAGGACACTCGAGAAAATTCCTTAATGGGTCAAGGTGTCAGGTTGTAGAGGCAAAGTGCTACAAGGCTTGCGTATAAGGCATGCTTCAAAGGTTTAGTTGAGAGAAACATGTAGCGGACATTAGGCCAAAGACACATAGATGCAAATGCGGTTAGCAAGACACGATGAAATCCCCTTCAATGTAATTTTAATGAACCCAGAGAAGGTAAGATCGATGGTTTTTTCATGTTTAGAGAGTTTGAAAGAACGTAAAAGAAGACTCCACTGGGGAACCTTTTTCGAAAATAGTCTAGTCGGTTCGAAAAATGGGTAAACTAGCACTGAAAAGACTTGTATTCAAAACCATTTTAACGAGTGTGACAAAGAAAATATCACTAGGAAATATATTCAATTTTAAGGAGTCTAAAAAGAGTTTAACTATGGACTCACAACCGTTTTCTAGATTTAGTCTCCTTAGCCTGAAAAAGTATAAAATTTTCCGAGGAGAACTCTCCCGGAGAGACGAATCTCCCGAGGTGTACCTTTTTCCTCCATAATCCACAGGCTAGAAAAAGGGGTAAGCTCATGCCAGTAGATGTTCTTTTGGACCAATTTAACGAGTGTGAAGGAACAAGGTCACTCAACGATCTTTTCAATTTTAGTGATTTTGAAAAGAGCTTAACTATGGACTCCATGGGGAACGTTCTTCTGGACCAATTTAACAAGTGTGAAGGAACAAGGTCACTCGATGATCTTTTCAATTTTAGGGAGTCTGAAAAGAGCTTAACTATGGACTCCTTGGGGGTTCCTTTTTCATAAATTTAGTCCCCCAGGCACGAAAAAGGGTTAAACGTATACCTGAAAATACTCTTCTAGTGAACTGAAGTTCCTAGAGTATACCTTTGTTTTTAAAATTGACCATCTAGACCGAAAAGGGGTAAAATACCACCGGACAGGCGTGCCTTCAAGTTTTATTTTGGCGAGCGTGAAGGACAACAAGATCGCTCGACAATTTTTCATGTTTAGAGAGTCTGGAAAGAGCTTAAAGAAGACTCCAAGAGGTTACTTTTATCAGTTAATCCAGACAAG
The DNA here is from genome assembly GCA_009831015.1 of Picea engelmannii. NCBI lineage: Eukaryota > Viridiplantae > Streptophyta > Pinopsida > Pinales > Pinaceae > Picea > Picea engelmannii. The sequence continues at coordinate 117,032 of ML812364.1, forward strand.
ATTTAAAAGCATAAATGTAGTCTCGTCGGATGTTTATTTTAGATATTAAATCGAGCTTGAAAGACAACAAAACATGCTCATTTTTGGGAGTCCCTAGAGTGATTCCAAGAGTGATGATGCATCAAAAGAATGAGGCTCAATTTCTTAATCATGACATGACTAACAAGGAATCTTGAGCCTAAAGTCGTTAGAGATAGCATGGACACCAAAAAGAAACAAGGATCTATCTAGGGAATCTATGTAAAGGTAGGCTCTACCACTAAATTACAACACTTCTAAAGAAACAATAACAGTTCTGTGTCGCACTTCGGTGGGATCAATCCTATTAAAAAGTGGAAAAGACAATGAGATACAGAAAGTGGAGGTGGAAACCTAACTTATATGCAAAAAGTTGGAAAAATGAATTTTACCAAAGGACCTTTAAAAGTGACCCATCTCCCAAAAAGGTTACCAAACCAAAAGCGAAGTGCATCGTAACATCCAATAAGAAACTCAAGAACCACATTAAATGATTTTCAAGCCAAAGAAAATGACAAAAGGGTTCAAAAAAGTGGCAAAAAGAGCCAAAAAAATCTATAAAGAGAAGCTGACAACTCATTTTCACCATTTCAATTTGAGAATTAACCAAAAGGTAAAAAATACTCCTTTTCTAAAAGAGTTGATTCCAAGAGCTTCAGAGGACTAAACAAAATTCAGCTGGGACCAAGTAAGTAAATAGTCATCCCTCTTGCATTTCCATTCTTCTTTTAAGAATAGTTTTTAGTTTTTGAGGGGGCACACCCTCCTAAAAAAGGGAGGCCCTACATGTACGCAGGCTGTCCAAGGACAACCCATAAACATCCATGGGAAGAAAACAATCTTCCCGTGCATGTACATGACTGTGTCCAAAACAACCCGCGTACACCCTCAAAAGCATGGAGAAATGAAATATGCCAGAGCTAACACTCCGTTGAACTTGTCATGTAACAGGATGTATGTCCACTGGAGGGAGAGGGAACATGAGGAGATTAATGTCTTTGTTGATGAGGACCCTACTGCCATTGCCGCAATAAAACACTGTGGTCTATGGAATTTCTACCAGTGTCTTCTTATGAGTGCACAACCCAGACTTCTGAATGCCCTGGTGGATTACTGGCACCCAGATGCATAGGCGCTTATGATTGAGGGGAATTCATTGATTCTAACGACCGAGGATATTTACTTCTTGACTAGACTCTCAAGGAGAGGGGAACCAATTAACTTGTGCACATTTCCTCCTGGTACCTTCAACATCGTTGACTACATTAGGATGCATTGTGAGGCAGAAATTGAGAAAGTAGGTTCTCAAGTACCCATTAGTAAGATCACCAACTTGTCACTAAAGGTGATCCTACTTCTCATTGGATAGATCACTGGATCCACAGCCATCCACCAGGCCTCCTGGGCACACATGTATTGTTCCATACAATGCCTTGATGCACGTATTTTTGACTAGAGCACAACCATGCTGACTTGCATGAAGAGGAAAATTATGGATTTCCATGAACGTAGTAACAAAAACTTCGGGTTCATGACCGTTATGTGCTTGTTCTTCTTTGAGAGGGTACCCAGCCTGAGTCCCAGAGAGACAGTGCGGGGAATGTGGCCTTCTTCCCAACACTGTGTAGATGGGTAACATTGCTGCCACGACAGGGGGGAGAAAGGAACATAGAGGCCTTCGATGACACATTCTTTGATTGGTGGGAATGGTAGATTCTACTATAGAGGACTACCCCTATGCTCAAATCAACTTTTCTAGAGATCTAGACATGCCCGTACCTATTGAAGAGGAGCGAGGAGAGATACGTACGTGTTTTTTAAATTTATTTAATTTTTAGTTTCTTTTATATATATCATTTTTATGTGCATTAGAGTATTTGAAAAATATGTATTTGTTATGTATAGATGTGGGACATGTGCGCCTGATAGACTTCTCAAGGACTATGCAATGTCCTCGACCAGAGGTAATACTAGCAACAACCGGTGGACCAACAGCTGCAGGGGGACCTCTAGCCGAAGAGGCTGAGAGAGTTTTGAGACGGGTAGAGCGGAACCTCACCGCGCTCACTCGTGCAGTTCCCATGGCCAAGATCGAGGATATCCTACCATCGATATAACCTCATGTAGTTGGGGTGCCACGAACTTGGGTCCAACTCTTTCGGCGTTTGGCAACCGTCTTCATTCACTACAGCAGGGCCAATAGGCCCCGAGCTTACATAGGATGGACCATCATGTGCCGAGGTAACTTTTGGTATATTCTTGAGGGCATAAGCCCCATGATGTATATCATATTATTATTTTTTGAGGCATTCGCGCCCACCTATGTACTCTGACACTTTTCGATATATAGATTTACAAATTTTTATACGTCTTATGGATCACATTTTTACAAATGTATGTACATGTGTATGTGTGTGAAATATGCCAATCTAATACTTGATTAGCTAGAGAATCTGTCATTTGATTTAATCTCCTAGGAACATGGATATACATAATGTAATCAAAGAGGAGTTCTAAGAGATGTACCCTATGGAATCGTCGGTGTAAAGTAGGATCATAAACATGGTAAACCCCATTTAATTGGGACACAACTAGTTGTATATCTAAGTATACCCGGAGTTGAGAGATACCATGCGACAAAGTGTCATGAAGCAACTCTATCACTGTGTTGTACTCAACGACATTGTTTGTAGTGTTACCTAGATAGATACCTCAAGAATATAGAAACTGGCCTTGAGGCGTGAAAATCACCCAAGCTATGGAAGTAGCCCTTCGAGTGTGTCAGCTAGCACCGTCCGTGAAACCAAAGAACACCTTTGATTCACTTGACATCTACCACAGTGAAAAATATGACATAAATAAATACATGTCCATAAAAAAAGAAGACAAAAACTAACTGTATAATAACTATACATATGTACAAGAAGTCACCCAGGTGACCAACCTACGAGTAATACTTCTTGAGGTAGAGCCCATTTCTAGGCTCTGCCAAAGCATTTCCCTCAAAGTCAACAAGATGATAAGCGCCCTTCTTTAAGACCTCTTTCACAATGAAAGGTCTGAACCACATGGGTTTGAACTTGCCTGCCCTCAGGGGATACTTATCTTGGTCGTAGACTAGGACAAGGTTTCCTTTGGAGAAAATTTGAGGACGAATGGACCGATCATATTGACACTTGACTCATTTCTTGTGAGCCTCATTAGCCAAGGATGCATCACGACGTTGCTCATCGAGCTGCTTGAGATATAATAAAAATTCCTCAAGCGGTGAAGTGTCTGGAAATAAATCTACTGCCAACTTTAGAGATGGGATTTGACACTCTATAGGAAAGACTTCTTCCAGCCCGTAAATGAGTTGAAAAGGTGAGAAACTTGTGGAAGTATTTACAGACGTTCAGTAGGCCCATGACACTGAGTACAATATCAAATGCCAATTTGACTTGGAAGAATTGATCATTCACTGCAGAATAGTCTTGAGGGACTTATTCACAGCTTCCACCTAACCATTCGCTTGTGGGTAGTAGGGTTATGAATTCTCTTGTCGCAACCCAAGCTTTGATGTTAACTCATACATCATTTTTTTTTGGAAGTGACTGCCGTGGTCAGTGACAATCTCCTTTGAGATGCCAAAACTTGCTACTATCTGGTTAAAAATAAAGAGACTTGTTGTTTCACCATCATTATTAATGTTGGCATAGAATCTACCCACTTTGTGAAGTATTCTACCGCTATGATGATATAACGATGCCCCCTGGCTGAGGCTGGGTGGCATGTGGTAAAATCAATCCCCCACTTGGTGAAAGGACCAAAAACAATGATGGGAAACAAGGGAGTAGGATGTGCCCTCATCTTCCGAGAGAAGATCTAACATGGGTGGCACTTCTTGACCGACTCAACGCAATCTTTGATTAATGTAGGCCAAAAGTAACCGACTCGTAGAATATTTTGGGTTGTTGCCAACCTAGAAAAATGACCACCACATGTTTCAGTGTGGCAGTCGTTAAGAAAGAGTTTCGATTCTTCATGTATAAGGCACCGATGAAGAATAAAATGTACACCTCGACAATACAAAGTGTCATCGAGTATGAGATAGTTTCGTGCCTGATGGAGAATTCATCGACGCTCGTTGCGAGAAGCAGAAGCGGGAGCTTCAAAGTCTGGAGCTAGACTAGTATATATCCATACCAGGGGTCCAAATATGTGATGAGAAAAATATCTCCCTTAATAGGTGATTATTCAAGCGTAACATCACCTGATTCAATCAGAAGTTCTGAAATAAGTTCCGCAAAGACCAACGACTTTTTGGATTTCACAGAAACAAAATCCAAGTCAAATTCCTGGAGGATAAAAATCCATCTACTGATATTTCTGCCAATGAATCATCGTGTCAACACGTATTGAAATGGATTCATAATGATAATGACGACAGTATTGCAAAGCATGATATAATGATGGAACCGTTGGACAACATGCACTGCTGCCAATGAAAACTTCTCAACATGGGATTAGTTGAGTTCCAGTCCAACTAGGCCTCGGCTGAGGTAATAAATCACATGCTCTTCAAGCAGATAATCCTCTTGAACCAAGACCATACCGATGGTCGAATTTTCCGTGTCCAAATACAATAAGAAATATTTATTATAATTGGGAGGCTGGAGTAGAGGGGCAGATGTAAGGGTTCATTTCAACTCTTTGAAAGAGTGTTGAGTGGTTTCATCCCAACTTAAAGGGACTCCCTTTTTCAGTAAATGCATGAACCCTTTAGTGATCTCGGCATAATTTGTGATAAAACACCGAAGAAAGTTTTCTTTCCCTTGTAAGCTCTAAAGCTGAGGGAGTGTGCACGGGGAGGCAACTGAACTATTGCCTCAACCTTAAGAGGATTGACCATAGTCCCTGCTGTCAAAACTATGAAACCTAAAAGACTACACAACATCACGCAGAAACTGCACTTGTTAGGATTCAAGCAAATCCGATAGTAGCGACATCGTTCAAAGATTAGTCGGATGTGTATGGGATGATCAACTCTCTTGCAATATTGTGATGCTAGATCATCGAGATAAGCCTCAAATATATGTCTAAGGTCATGGAAAGTAAAAGACATGGCCTGCTGAAAAGTGGTTCCAACATTCTTCAGGCCAAAAGGCATCTTATGATAAGCAAATGTGCCCCACAGACAGATAAAAATTGTTTTATGTTGGTCTTCAGGTTTGATCTAAATCTGGTTATATCCCGAAAAACCATCCATGAATGAAAATACCTCACAACCTGTGCATGTATCGACAATCTGATCAATAAACGGGGTGGGGAAATTATCCTTTTGACAAGCCTTATTGAAGTGATGAAAGTCCATGCACACGAGAATCGTACCCTATTTTTTGTTAACTGGAACGGGATTTGACACCCATTGCGTCAAATATACAGGGTAGAGGAAACCAACTTTGAGAAGTTTCTCTACTTTATCCTTAATAGCTGTCGATTTTCAAGGATTCACCAGAAGAAGCTTCTATCAGACTGGCTTGGCATAAGGATAAGTCGTTATCTCATGTTCGACGATTCTTGGATCAATGCCTAAAATTTCCTCGTAAGACCAAGCAAATACGTCGCAAAATTCTTTAAATAAATATGTATAGGTTCAAATCTGCTCCGTGGATAAATTCGCTCCAACAAAGACATTATCCACAATGCTAGGGGTTCTGGAGATGTCAATAGGTATCATTTCAACGATAGTTTCCATGTTACCCTTGGTGTAAACTACGTGCGTATCCAGAGGATTAACAAGACAATACCTATCTGCAGTCATAGTCAACATGAATTCACCTGCCTCTATTCTTCCTAACTCCAGGAGAAAATAAGATCTGTGATGGAGATCATCCCAGGGTCTGTCCAGATCAATCAATGTGTCTAGAATCACCTCATCAGAGGGTAAGACCAAGTCTAAAGAATTTGTAGTGGTGAGGTAACCTTGAGCCCAAATAGGCTCGAGAATTGGATCTAACTCCTGTGCGGGATTCAGATCTGGGTCGACCGAATCTTGCTGGACAATACTGTATGCAACGTCTTCCATGGACAAGGGCATGGATAGTCTAGGATGCCCCATCCCTTCCATCGAGGGTGATGGGGAAGGAAGATTCCATAGATCATTAAAGTAAGTTGTTCGGAATGACGACACTTGAAAATTTTCAACCCTAGGCTTGTCGGGGGCAACTGATATGAACTTGACATCGCTAGAAGGAGGCAGGTAATTGAAAGTACCCATAAAAGGTGGGCACAAACCAACCCCCACATTGACGACACTGGAATGAGGGTTATCAATCATTGGGCCCATGGATGCGCCCAATGAAGGGTCAGGCATGAAGAAGGACAACTGGTCAATGGTTATGATTTGACCTTCATGTGGAAGGACAATTGTGGTAACCACTACATGCATTTCATAAGTCCAACTCCTTCCTAACAGAAGGTTGTAGTCAAGAGGTGCATCGACCACTTCAACTTTGAGGCACACAGTCTTCCCTCCTAACTGCATGGGGAAAGAAGGGATGATTCCATGTGGTATGAAAGAACGATCGTGAAAGCAATAAGAAAAGTAGGTGACAGAGACAAAACAGGTTGGCCAATGTCCTTCCAACAT
>ML812365.1:0-10426 GCA_009831015.1 Picea engelmannii
AGGAAAATATCCATGAAAGAGAAGTTGGGAGGGTTTGTATCCCTCTTATAAGTCTTTTTCTCCCCGCATAAGGAGGATGAGATTTTTCAAATGAAATCTCACAGTGCTTATCCTCGTCTAGTTGGAAGATCTTTACATTCTCCTCATGCCACTCATTATAAGCATTTTATAGATATAGAAATGCTTTTATTTATTTTCTACATTCATATTGATTTGGACATGCATTAGTGGAATTAGCACAACCACAACAATAATTGTAAAGGTTTCAATTCACATATAGATATGCATTAGATTATGGCATCACAAATAAATAAGCTAACTTGGATTGCAAAATAGTGAATTCATAAACCACACAAACACATTGGTGTGAAAATACGGGTAGCAAGTCAACTCTAAATTTGATTAAACGAATGAGATTGCAAAACATGATATGAATAGCACGATGTTTCACAACAATGTGATATCCATAATATACCAACCAACAATTATTTATTTGAACCCCTTTGCAACCTAAAGACATAGTATACCGCAAAAAAACCTAAAGACATGGTATAAAATAATAAAACCAAAGAACACAAAGTAGTATATCTATTCATATCTTTAATTACATAAGTGTATAAAATTTGGGAAGATGAAGAGACATAGAAAAATTAAGAAAATTCATTGTGATTGTTGGGTTTCTACATATTATTGCTTGTTTAGCTATTCATCCATATTATAGCATATGTGTGTGGGTTTGCAATGAAACATGCATGCCAAGGGAGTGCGACAAAGTTTAAGCATAACTAAATTCTAGGATATTATGTCTACATCATAGCATCAAAACAATGCAACTTGTGTATAAGATAATCTACAACATACTAATAAATTGTGATTTTGATGCACCCCAAAGTTGACCATTAAAATGTACATCTGACATTAAGGATTCTATGTGATTCTACACCTGTGATACAATGACCAAATTACATGTCCATACTTAGATAATACTTTGGTTGGAATCTCATTAGTAAGACTCCTCTAGTCATGGGATTAGTCAATCCACTACAAGGAGAACACCTTCTAGCGGAGGTTTTTACGGAACCTCCCCGAAAAAATTATCCCTTCTTTATTTATAGCAGAGGTAGGTGATCAAAGGTTTTTGTGAAGGTTTTTTTTATCAATGCGCATGTAAGGTACATACACACTAGTGTGCACATAAAAATAACACCCTAGTGCTTAAATGTTCAAAAGCATCGTCATAAGTTATAATAAAAATAATAAGCACCTATTAAAGCACATCAGTGCGTTGAATCTTACGACCCAATGCGTATCACTATTGTCATGCACATCGCGGGTAAGGTAAATAAAAAAAAATTACCGAACCAATTTTTATTTTTACACTTGATCCTATGCTTCCAAACTCTCAAGAAAGCACTAATGCTCACTTTCCTTCCAAACATTCCCTGCTCCTAGTGCTCTACAACGAGTTGCAGAGCTCCACTGGTAGATTCCACACGTTTCCAAATTTTGGAAATTACCACGAATTTTCATTTTCTCTCAACAATGGAACCATACCTCCTTAGGGCATAAGAGGGTGGGTAAATTGTTTATTACCTTCCTATTTGCATTTTCATCCGATTAAAATTTGAATTTAGCTTGAAATTTGGCCATTTTTTCAATTTTTTCCCAATTTTACACAGTGCGCCTAAATGCTTTGGCTCGCCCTGAAGCGATGCATCTTGTGCAAAATTTACAGTAAGCACTACCACTGGTGCATCTAATCTAAAAGTATTCACCAGTTCCATTCAAGGAAGAGCACCACAATAAATTTACAAAACAAAGCAGTTTGTCTTTTGTGATGCCCCTCAACCAGTGTGTTTTTTGTGACACCCCACCCCAATGCATTATAAAGGACAACGCCTACTAAACAACATGTCAATTCTCTTGGAACATTGGAGCACTGATGTGTTTCATTTAATTAATCACACCACTACGTTTATGACTCATGAAATTTAACGTAGTGGTGCAACCATTTTAACCAAATGCACCAATGTTGTTAACAGACCTGCACTATGACAAAAACTGACCGACTTGGCATTGTGGGATGTCTCATAGGACGCCCTATTGTCAGTGCTTTGTTATTCACAATGCACCACTAAACAAAACATCGATGCTCTAATAACACAGTAGCACTGGTGCGCTCATGGTAACACATCGCACCACATAAGTTGCATTAAAAAAATTTAACCTAACGATGCCCATAGATCCAACAAACACATTGGTACATAAGATCTAATTGTGTGCATCGGGTTGTTAAAGGAAAAGAATTGAGTCCTAAATGGGGTTCCACGTTGCGCAAGGAGGCCACATACCCTGCCCCAGACCCATGCCATTAATATGGAAGGTCGGCACCCTTCTCCTCACCATTAAATGGAAGGAGGCCATTACTGCCCGACGAGAAGAAGAGGACAGTTCCCTTGCACGAGTAAAATGGAAGCCATCAGGTGTAATGGATGGGGGAAGCTCAGTACAGAGGTCATGTATGGCCTCATCATTATCCTCCGCTCAGATGAGGATGGATCCATCTTACCTTTGTGCTCCACCAGCTCGGATGCTCTGAGCACTGGCACTGCATCCAGTCGGCTCCCATCGCTCTTACCCTGCTCATTCGCACGCTCTCTGACCCCGCCATGCCAAGGGAAAGAGGCAGGTCACGTCGTGGCCCTACCTGGTACAGTTTTGCTGCTAGACAACGAAGGGTGCAGAGACTGGAGCGGGCCCTGTCCATAGCCCGGACTCAGTGACGAGAGAAGCCCAAAACGTCGCCAATGGCATACGTGGAGGAGGAGATTCCAGAGGAACCTATCCATGTCCCTCCTCTTCATAGTACCAGATAAATGGCAGCCCCCCAGCCATATCCTAGTAAGCACAAGTGCTTCAGCCATAATCTAACAAGCACAGGAAGCTAGGGAAGAGACTACTTGGGAATTCCTCCCCTTAGACCCTGAGGACACAATTCAAACCAAGGACTCTGCAATAAAGGAGCTCAGGGCAGTTGAGGCTATGGAAGCGGCTCAGGAGGACTCAGGCGAGGAGGCTACAGTCTTAGGCACGTAGTTGGAGGGTGGCCCAGTCTTGGCGCCTCCACCACTCTCGACACTCCCAGATTTCGGCTAGGAACCACCACCCTTCTTCCATCTGGAGCAGCTCATGCTAGTCTTTGAGCTCATAAGCCACATAGCTGATCAAATTCATTGGGACAACCTTTATGAGGCCTACTCGAATGCACCAACAACCCAACGTTTTCTGAAATGCGCGAGGCAATTCGTGCTCCAGCCCAGGGACGACCCCCTCAATGGTGACCCGAGCGACACGACCTTAGGTGCAAATGGGTAATATACTTGCTTTGGCTATCACGAGCATTCTCAGCTCGGCTCCTTGCACTGCTATAGAGCAATTTTACAGTTATGTTTTTTGTCTTCAGTTTATGTCCTTTGTCTGTCTTAGTTGCCTAGCACAGTGCTGCAAAGAATCGAATCTGCCACCTGCTCTGCTTTCCGTTTGGCAGGGTAGATGGCAGATTGCCATTTTGAACAATGACATCACAGTCTGCCACTTGTTCCGGTTTCCGCCAATTTGGCGGAACAATTGGCAAATTGTAGCCATGTGGCTTTTTTGTACTGTAAAAGTTATATAATAGGAATTTCCCCTTTTTTATTCACAAATAAAAAAAGGAAAAGCATTGCGATAAGTTTTAAAAAATAAACATAGTAGTGTGTCTTTTGTGAGGCCATGTCGTCAGTGTGTTATGAAAGACAAAGCACCATTAAACAACTTTTTGGTGCTCTAGTAGAACAAGGGCACTAGTTCTCTGACATAATTGGGGCACTAGTGCTTTCGATTTAACAAATCGCACCAATAAGTTTGTGTGCCATAAATTTTAGCATAGTGGTGCATCCTCATTAACCAAATGCATCGATGTTGTTAAGAGAACCGCACCAGGAAAGATATTTAACGACTTGGAATGCTGGGGCATCTCATTGTATACTTTGTTACAAGTTCTCTACACAACCCAACACACAACAAAACAAAATTCTAGTTCTCCAATAATATGTTAGCATCGGTTGGTTCATATTAATACAATGCACCACGTAATTTGCAATAAAATAATTTAACCTAGTGGTGCCTTTTGGTACAACAAACACATCGATGCTATAAAGAGCATGGCACCAAGCCAAATATTTCACAATTTAACAATGTGGTGCTTGTTATGGGATGCACCAGTAAAATACATGGTGGTGCGACAAGAAACATGGTGCATTGGTGCATGGCAGTAACAACATCGGATGGTGGTGTTGTTTTTCTAATATAGAGCACCGTGTGCAGTGAATAGTAACTATTTTAGGAGCACCAATTACCTTTCTACATTATCTTGCTAAATAAATAAATTAAATACAAGTTATTTACATACGTGTGTGTTTTATAATTTCAATTCATTTTATCTATATATATGTGTGTGTGTGTGTGTGTGCCTAAAAATATTTGTACGTGAATCAGAGACGATGACGAGAGTAGGAGCAACAACAACAACAAGAAGTCAAAACATACACATTTGTATGTGAGCGAGAGGCTAAAGAGAGGGAGAGAGAGTTATTTGTTTGCCTTATTTCATAGCAGACATGTGCCCTTTTGATGGATGTTGGCCTCCTCAAGTTTTATTAGGAGGGTACATCCCTTAGGGGGGACTCTTCATTGTTACAGTAGTCGATCCGTCATTGGGATCATGGTCGATAACCATTCATGGTCAGTCTCGATTTGTGGTATCAACCCACAGAGGAGGATGTTTATTACATCATTGAGTTGTCTAGGAGGGAGGGAGGGATTGACCCCAATTCCTTGATCTACCACCTGGTGTTGTGGGAGAGACCCAACTAGCATATATGAAAAGCTATGTCGATCCGTACATTCTTTCCCCTTCGATATTCAAGGTTTCTGGTGGTCAAACGTCGATGATTTCATTTCATAGAGAGGAGGTTAAGTGCATGTGTTTTATTATCTCGACACCGTCACACTCTTGCTCTGATGGGAAACACATTAGTTTCCCATTAATGCATTATGTAGATAGTTTGGTGCAAAGGCCTCGATTGATTAGGTGGCCGCATATTTCTTTGAGACAATTTTGATTTGCATTGGATCGTTGTCACACCATTTTAAATGGGAGGAGATTCTTCCCATTCGTGTCAAAGTTATTTATATTATTTTTTTAGAGGGTTCATGCCACTCGACTAGTAGTACTCTGCTTTCCTTATAGGCTCATTTTGATGTGTGTATGGGCATGTGGAGGTAGTTGTTGCCCAAGAGGGGCCAATTGGAGTTGCCATGTATTTCGGTAGGTATGGATGTATGTGATTTTTTGGCTAGAGAGGACAATCCTATCCTCAATATTGTACAGTACCCGTACAAGAGGTTGGATTAGAGAAGACGTCCAAACATCCTATTTACAACAGTCAAGCCACCAAATCAGAGAGGTAATATTATCGTTATGTTTTGATAATCTAGTTGCATATTTTATGTCTTATTTAATGTACATGTAATTTATTGTAACATTTTGTTTCAATTATATTATTATTATTATCTATTGTTTTGCAGATATGTTGGGGATGAGCCTCCCTAATAGGATGAGGAGATGGAAGAGACAGAGGACTAGCCTACAGTACATAGACTCCACATGCCACGTAGGTCAGATTAGAGAGTCCAGATAGAGGTGGCGGATCGCATATATGGTGTCATTATTAGTCACAGAGTGTTACCTATACCAGTTAGAGACATATTACGAGTACTAGATCTCTCTACGATATGGACGACTCTACCTCGTGACATGACATTGTTGATGGGTCATATTATCGGTGTCGTCAACCTCATCGAGAGGTTGAGGGATCCTGCTCATGATTCTACTCCATCCGACGCATCACCAGACCCATCCACATCCTCTACTCCACCACATGGTCCTCCTCCTCCTCCTACTTCTCCTTCGCATGAGTCTGCTCCATCCACGTTCGATCCTCCTTCCTCTTCCTCCTCCTCCTCCTCCTCCTCCCCCTCCACATGTTTCTGCTCCATCCACATCCGATCCTCCTCCTCCTCCTCCTCCTCCTTCTCCACATGTGTCTACACCATCCACCTATCCTCCTGCTTCTCCTCCACATGCATCACCATCCATTGATCCTCTTCCTCCTCCTCCACTTGTGTCACCACCCAATAATCCTTGTCCTTCTTCTCCACATGTGTCATCATTCATCGATCCTCCTCCTCTTCCACATGTGTTACAAGCTTTTGATGCTTTGGACACCATGTTCACATCGGGTATTGTTGCACATGTTGATCTTGATAGATAGACATTTGATAGTGTACTTTTGCCAACATTTATTTCTAACATTATTATTGATAGACCCTCTACCTCTGGTAGTAGAAAGACTAGTGCATCTGGCTCTAGTAGTGGACCTAGCTAGTAGTGGTACTGATTGACATGTATATTGATTGTTTTATATTTGACTTGAGATGTACATATGACATGATTATTGTAGATTTTGTTGAGATGTATGTTTGACATGTGTTTTGATATGAATATTGCCCATGTATATTATGTTTTTCATATAATGTTGTGATTGTTGTTGTTTGATTTATAAAATGTATTATGAGTATGCTAATGATTAACCTTATTAATTATTTCTCAGTTTTTAAATTAAATTTGAAATGTATTAGTCATTTAAATTTACAGTTGCCACATAACGTTTAACTTTAGTTTTACGAGATCGTTTAATTTGGACCATGATTGCAAAAAGTTATAACCATTAATGCCATATAATGTTTAACTTTTCTTTAATGTGAATTGTTTGTTGTCCAACAAGATACAATATGTTGATTAAACGTATTTATAAACTAAAATACTTAAATATGACGAGTGAAATGATTATGATTTAAATAATTATGTATTTTTCATATATTGTAATAATAACATTATAATATAATTATTCACTAATAATAATGATGATAATGTAATAATGTTATTTTTTAAATTTTTATTATTCTAAGCTTAAGAGACAAAGTTATAATATAATTGTTTACTAAAATCACAATTATTATATTTTAATTTTTCCAAAGATTTAATTAATTTATATTATCCAATTTATATAATATATTAAATTTATTTAATTAAATCTAAAGTATTAAATATAAAGAATAATAATAAATTTTGATTTATACAATTTTCATGAAATGGTTTCAATTTTTTTTACTCTATTAATAACTTTATGAATCTTCTATTAAAAAAGTATGTAAGTATTAGTTGAATCTTATATTAAAAAAATATGTTAAGTAATGTATTTTGTTGATTTTGTATTAAAATGTATGCAAATATTGGATTTAGTTAATGCATATCGATTTAAATAATTACTCATATGAAATGTTATTTTTTCATCTATTTTAATGATAAAATTTATAATAGTTATATTTAATAAATTTTATTGTTTAAAAATTATAATTAATTAAATTTAAATGATTAATTATGAAAACCAATTCATTAATGATAATGAATTTCAATCTTTGACTTCCATGGTAACAATTTATATCCAAGCTTTATATTTATCTCTCTCCCCTATCTCTTTCTAAATGTGCATGCTAATCTCCTAATCATTTATATATATATATATATATATATATATATATATATATATACCATAAAATAAATCTTTACTATCGTATTATACGAATAGTCACCAACTTTGTGATATCTCAATTAATGCTTAGTCATTCAAAGGTTAACATAAACACATGTCAATAGAATACAACATAAATTTGTTATAATAAACAATAAAAACATATCAAAACCACATCCTATGTTTGTACTATTTAATGTATTTTTAATATGGTGTTTGTAAATGGTTGTTAATTTTTCATATCCAACATTATAAAATGAAGAAGAAGAAAAATATAATTGGTCATTATAGATACCTACAATAAAATGACAAATCCACAATATAAATGTTGAAACAAAGGATTTACATATCAGTGTTTGTTTCCATCACATTGGTTATCTTCCTCGCTTGGCATTATAACATTGTTGTTCTCAAAAAGTGTTTAGATCTTGGATAATGTCTCGATACGAACCACTAATCCCCACCCAACACATCTGGGTAAAAAAACACTTGGTTGCAATGTTTTGGGAAAACATAAGGCTCCTTAGTTTCAACCCACATTTTTTTAGAGTTCATACATATTAGCCCACTATCACGATCTTCCTTTACATTTCTCCGGTCAAAGGTATCCCACCACTTCTAACAAAAAATAACACATTGAAAAGATGAAAAGTCCACTTTCATGATCTCCTGTATCTTTCCAATGTAACCTAACTTCCCCTCTATTAGGTTTTGATCATGGTGGCTAGCACGACTAGATTGGTCGAACTGGACCTCCACTCCACAATCTTGTGTGATGTGTCCATCATCAACATACTTAGTGTGAAAATGATGTCCATATGCCCACATAGATGGGAACAAATGCACCTGTAAAAATGCGAACAAAGGATGATGTCATATGTCTAATAACCCAAACATTAATAAAAACATAATACATGTTACAGTTCAAATGTGAAATATTATAAATTGAACGTGGTACTCAGAGAAGTTGTTACAGAGTTGTTGCACCCAATCCCTATGTTTAGTGTATCCAGATCTTCTCCACTTGGGTTACGACTGGACACTACATATTTCTCTTGTATTTGGTCAACCACCCAACCTTTGGGACATATTTTCGACATATTTTTCTTTTAAATGATCAGGATAATGCATGCTTCTACCATTCAACCATCTGAATGTTTTCCTATCACTGTCACATTTCCTTCTTTTCTCTTCATACAACACAATCCATGGTCTTGTTGTCTTCACATTGTAAAGAACGAATTTATTAATTACATCAATTTCTAAATTCATTGATGTGTACAAAAATTCTGCTATGAACATAAAATATAACAAGGGCAGCACGCTGCATGTACTGCCTCTGAAAACTTTACTTGTTAGTGTCTGCACGGCTTATATAAATAATATTCAGACATTTCCTTAGTCATTCGAAAAGAATGCAGATCTGTACTTCCCATGATCTTTATAATAATTAAAAAAGTAAAAACATCTCAATGTTCCTTATATTTTAAAATATGACTTAAAAGTTTAAAAATTACTACATACAAATTTCTATAAAATTATACTAAAAGATTAAAAAATGTTAATATATGTAAAATTATTGAAATTGAAAGATTAAAAAAATATTAATAAATGTAAAATTATTGAAATTAAAAAATTAAAAAAATATTAAGAAATGTAAAATTATTGAAATTTTAATAAGTGTAAAAAAGTTGACATTTAAAATTTAAATTTTTACCTCATTTGAAAAAACAATACAATAATAGATTTTAACATATATTATAATACAATATTACATTATATTGCATTACATTATATTAGCTTTTTTGTGGTCTTGTCTTTTCTCATTAATTTAAGGTTTCGAAATACGTGAAGGCTGCAATAACACTATCAAGTTATTGACCAATAAAAAGTTAAAAAAATACTCTTTTTTTTTAATTGTTATGTTGAACATTTAAATTGATATAAATTTTTCAAGTCAACACAAAACTAATATGAAAGTCAATGCTAACTCATTGCTATATACTACCTTCGACAGTACAATAATAAATATAAATACATTATAATAGTTAATGAATAATTAATGAAGAGACACCTTCCCAATGAAAGGTCACATCTCTTCATGGAAAGGCACTCGTGTGTGGATATATAATGCCCTCATTCTTATTCTATCTCATCTCATATACATTATTATTAATATATTATTCTATAAGGATTATAACATGTTGTCCTACCTACATTGGGTATTTACTTGGTGAATCGGCTTGATTCACCACAGTGGTATCAGAGCTTCGTATTGATCCCGGCCATTGGCCATATAGGCTTCTAGCCACACTGAAAAATCTTCGTAGTTTCTCTAATCTTCGGGTCATATTGACCACAAGTAGCCCTTGGCCATTCATCACACAAGTTTACGTGAAGGAAGGAATTATTCTGTTGCACATTAGAATAACCGAAACATTAAAAATAAAAATATGTGAATGCAAATACAATAATAATAATAAATATTACCAGGCTATGAAATATTATTTCGGCATCAAAAGTTAGAAGAAATTAGGAGAAAAAAGAGAGGAGATAAAAAAAATTAAAAAAGAAAGGGTTTCTTAAAGCCACCTGAACAAATATAAGTGAATACCAAGAAAAGGTAATTAAAAAAAAAAAGTTCCAAAGAAGTGGAAAAATAAATATTTTATTTTACCTTTAGAGATTTAAAGGCCCATGGTTTTGGAAAATCATTGCCCTATGGTATTTCA
>ML812365.1:10526-48769 GCA_009831015.1 Picea engelmannii
TGATGTTAACAGTTACACCGACAGAAAGAGAACTCCCATAGAGTTCAAGACATGAGACCATGTCTATCTCAGAGTTAGGCCTAGGAAGAGTTCCTTGACAATGGGAGCTTGTGCCAACTTGGAACCTCAGTATAATGGATCCTTTCAAATCTTAGATAGAGTGGGACTTGTAGCCTATAGGCTAGCACTTCCTCCCATAGTGAAGGCACATAATGTTTTCCATGTTTCCTTATTGAAGAAATATGTACATGATTATAATCATATAATTGACTGGTTTGTGATTCAGGTGGAGCTGGAGGGAGAATTCCTGCCATAACCTCAATGCATACTAGACAAGAAGGAAACCTCACTCCGAAACATAACCATTGCATCGGTCAAGGTGCAATGGAAACACTTTGAGCCAGATGAGGCTAATTGGGAAATGGAGGATGCCATGAGACAAGCATATTCATTTTTGTTTACTTCTGTATATACAGAGTATATTGACAGATAAAACATCGAGGACGATGTTCCTTTAAGGGGGAGGGAATTCTAACACCCTGTTTCCATCGATTTGTAAATATAACTATATTGGCCAAGAGACTATGGAAAACTCAATATGTGTGAATGTTTGATTGGATGGACCTTTGTATAAAAGGTCAATGAATGTAAATTTTGTTATTTACTATAAAATGGATAAGTGTTGCATGACTGTTGGAAGGGGGGTTTGCTAAGAGAGACCATGAATGCTATGAAAGAGATGGTGGAGGGGACTAGGAATGGTTGTGTTAACCTCCACCGGACCAGTACTTTGCTGGAATTAATTACTCAGGATCAGAACAACCCTCCGACCCAAGAATGAATTACATTCAGGTTGGTAGGTGGGAAGACCTTCTTGAGAGTTAATGAGGGGATGGGGCAGATCGCCCATCTGTAAGGCTTCCATACCTAACCACATACTGGGAAATCGAGCCACACGCAATATTGCTAAGGAAGGCAAGGAAGGAAGGTGTGGTGGGCAGAGGAAGACTTGCAAAGAGTGAAGAGACAAGAGACTGAGCTCTCGGGGTTCGAGGAAGAACTGTGAAAAAGAGTGTGTTCTGGTCACAAGAAATAGAGACTGACTCGGGAGAAGGAGAGTAAACTTCATCCCTATCTATGACTAAGTCAGGAGAAGGAGAGTAACCTTCGTTCCTATATATTTTTGTGCCGAGAGAAGGAGAGTAACCTTCGTCCCTAACTTTCGTTGAGACAAAATAAAAGATTCAATCTCAAAGCATCGTGGTCTAGCTCGAGGGTGGCCAGTGGTAAATCCGTTAGGAGTGACTGAGCCTATGGTTGGGTGGAAAGGAGCACCCCTTTCAACAGTTGCATCACGTCTTTTGGTTCTGATAAGTGTTTTCATACTTTGTGTATTGAACTAAAATAATGGATGAATGCATGGGTTTATATATATGTGTATCTATAAATGGTTTCTGTGTGGAATGGTCATGATATGTGTATGCATTTACCCCCTTGTGGATTTATGCTTCTAATTGACCATCTATATGCCCCAGTTTAGCCTTCGAGATGTCTTGAGATGTAAACCTGTAGGGAGGTTGGGATAAGAAGCATTGCATCAATCTAACTCTGTCGGTTTGGAGAGGATATCTCCTTCAGACTCCTTGATGCATAGCCGGGACACCATGCCCAAGTCCTTAGCAAGTTCATGATGAGGAAGATGTGTTTAAATCGTGAGAGTTTAGAAGGGCCCATGTGACCAACACCTAGGAACCCTGTGCTAAGCCTATGGGAGCTAAGTCCCTCTAGTTTCGAAACTTCGGAAGTCCGAGACTTTGGAGTATTGTCAGCCCAAATAGTCACAAATAGGTTGAAGGTGACCGAGAGTCACGGTTACCTATAAGATCAACCGACATTGAATGGTTTCCCTAATGGTTAGGTGAACCTATCTCACAGTCTAAAACGGGATCCAATTCCCCGTCGCGAAGTAATGGGAGCCACCGATTGAGAATGTTTGGAGGTCCCCTCAGCCATTGGATCTACAACAAGAAGACTTCGACAAATTTCTACTTCATGAGAATAGAGATGCTATAACATCAAATTCCCCAAACGCCAAAGTTGTGAAGTAAAGGAAAGCCGTAGATTTGGAGAAGATCGTCAAGAGCCCCACCTATCGTTTGATCATCCAGGAGGAAAGACCCACACACGGTACTTTGACGAAGTCCTGCTTAGGGAGAATGGAGTGGCAGTGAAGACAAGACTCTCGAAGGCCGGAGCCGCGAAGGGACCAGGACCGTTGATATGGGGATCCTTTGAGTTCTCTCCTAGCCGTCTGATCTACAATGAGGTCAGCCTAGCGTTGACCGCTTCGAGAGAATGAAGTGGCAATGAAGCCAAAACTCCCGAAGGTCGGAGCTGCGAAGTAGCATAGACCGTGGATCAAAGGATCCATCGAGACCCCTCTTAACCATCGATACATGGGGGACGTTGGCCCTAGATCCTTTAGTCTAGAGACTTGGTACTCTGGGGGGATTGAGGCATGGTGTGTCGATAATCTTAAGAAGCCCAAAGTAACGAGAGTCGTTGATCCAAGTGCACTTCGAGACTTATCCTAACCGTCAAATCTAGGTTGTGGTTAGCCCGACGTTTACCAACTTCGAGAGAAAAGAGGAGTATGCATCACAAAACCCCCAAACACCAAAGTTACAAAGTAACGAAGGCCGTTGATCCAAGGGTTGCGTGTACGTACCTTGGCCGCAAGATCGAAGGGCATGAAAGACGATCAGTCTGGAGTGATGTGGCACAATGACGTCATCATGGTGACATGGACCCAAGTTTGACATGCCACGTGTCATGTGGATTCATGCATATCGCATACCCTATAGACCCATTGGAACGTGACACGTGTCATCCCTAATGAGGGCACATGTTGCCCATGACCCTTCTATGTGTCAGCCTCTAGTACGTGCCCACCTAGCCAAAGTGATTGGTGAAGTGACCGGAACTCCGGGAGTCTGGGACTTCGGACTCCAGAGGAATTGGGGTATAGTATTGTAGAGAGTCCAAAAGGTCGAAGTGTTGGAATCCATCCTATCCGTTGACGTCGGGAGACACTTGGCACCAAATCCTATACTCCATAGGAAAGCCACTCTGGAGCATTTGAAGCTTGGTGCTTCGAAAATCCTCGAAGCTCTAAATAATAGAGAGGATCTCAACCATCTGTCATTTGGGGACATGTGGCGGTGATCTGTCACTTCGGAGGATAGCCACTTCAGAGAAAAGTTAAACAAGAAATCCTAAACGCCAGACTTCACCTAAGCCGTTGATTTCAGAGGACAGGTGTCGAAAGATCTGTCACTCCGGAGGAAGGCTCATTGTGAGAAGTCGAGAACTCTCAAAGGTCGAAGCGTCGGAGTTCATCATAATTGTTGGTAGTGGAGGACGCGTGTCATGAGATCTGACAATCTGAAAAGATATCCCTTCAGAGGTTTGCGTTTGTGAGTACTTTGGAATTCATCGAAGCGCAGAGTCCCAAAGTAAGCGTGGAGCGTTGATCTGGAAAGAAAACGGATACTGCTGATTTATGTAAGCCCAGAGCCCGTAGCGTCGAAATAGGTGCCTATTTTCTTGGCGTCTGGTCATAGCCCGCAGTCGTATGCGATTGTAGCCGAAGGGAAGAGGCTAGGCTATGAATTCAAATCGGAAGGCCGAACACCGAATTCCTTGTTAGCCTGTGAGTTAGCCAAGGATCAAGTCCAATCGTTGGATTGGTCGGTGGATGGATTTCCTCCATAGATTTAGGAACACTGGAAGCTCTGGGATATCAGAGACCTCGGGGAGAAGCATATTGAGTCGGATCCACGTGGAAGCCCCATGGCCCCGACCAATGAACACCCAAGGAACTTGGGAGAGGTATATCTGTCATCTCTGAGCTCGATTTTTAGCATGGAGACCGTGGCTGGAAAGATTTGGATGAGCAAAATGGGATAGAGACCCTGAATGGAGGATTTGATTACTTAAGAAGAACTAAATTTTGACGCCCCACCAAGGGTGTGTTACAAGAAGAGAGTCAGATTTTTCAGAGTCGGGAAAGAAAAGAAGAGTGAAAGGTTAGAGCTTATGTATGCAGATGTATGGGGACCAGCTCAGGTATCATCTCTTTGTGGATCTCGTTATTATGTTGCTTTTATTGATGATGCAACTAGAAAAACTTGGGTTTATTGCATGCGAAAAAAATATGATGTTTTTGATACTTTTAAGAAATGGAAAGCTTTGGTTGAGAATGAGACAGGAAAAAGGTTGAAGTGTCTCAGATCAGACAATGGACGTGAATATTGTAGCAAGGAGTTTGAATGATTACTTTTCATACCATGGAATTCGTAGAGAGAAGACAGTTCCAGGAACACCACAAGAAAATGGTGTGTCGGAAAGGATGAACATGACAATCATGGAGCGTACAAGGAGTATGAGATTGCATATTGGTTTTCCCTTTCAGTTATGGGCAGATGTTGTAGATATTTTTGTTTACTTAATAAATAGAGAAATTTCAAGCTCTTTGGATGGTAGAATTCTAGAGGAGGCATGGACAGGTAAAAAGGTAAACTATTCTTTTTTGAAGACTTTCGATTGTGAATCATTTGTCCATATTGATAAAGAAATCAGAGCAAAGCTTGAGGAAAAATCCAAAAAGTGTACCTTTATTAGATACGATGTTAATGATTTTGGTTATCGCATATGGGATTATGAAAATAACAAAATCATTAGGAGTAGAGATGTCATATTCAATGAAAAGGTCATGTACAAAGATCAGTTGTAGGGAAAGAAACGGGAAAAAGAAAAACCAAAATACACAACGCTTGATGAGATCACTGGAAAAGAAATTCCAAAGGAACCAGAAAATAAAAATGTACAACAACAGGAGGAGAAGGTATCTCAAACTCCTTCAAGTGTTGTTAGAAGATCTACCAGGTTAACTAGACCCCCTGAACGATATTATCCTTCATTGTATTGATTATTGTTGATTGATTCTAGTGAACTAGAATGTTACGAAGAGGCAATGCAGGTATACACTAAAAAGAAGTGGGAGCAAGGAATGAAAGAGGAAATGGATTCCCTGGTAAATAACTAGACTTGGGATTTGGTTCAGTTTCCTGTAGGAAAAAGAGCATTACAAAATAAATGGATTTACAAGTTGAAGGAAGAAGATGGAGGAAAAAAGCGGTACAAGGCTAGACTTGTTGTAAAGGGGTTTGCACAAAGGAAAGGTATAGATTTTGATGAGATATTTTCTCCTATTGTTAAAATGAATTCAATTAGGACTATTTTAAGTCTTGTGGCAGTAGAAGATTTGCATATTGAATAGTTAGATGTTAAAACATCTTTTCTCCATGGGGATTTGGAGGAAGAGATTTATATGCAGCAGCCACAAGGGTATGAGGTCAAAGGGAAGGATAATTTGGTATGCAGGTTGAAGAAGAGCTTGTATGGCCTAAAGCAAGCTCCAAGACAGTGGTATTTGAAGTTTGACAGGTTTATGACAAAACAAGGTTATAATAGATGTCATTCTGATCACTGTGTTTATCTTAAAAATTTAGAAAATGGAAGCTATATTATCTTGCTATTGTATGTAGATGGCATGCTTGTTGCAAGGTCTAATATGCAGGATATAAATGTGCTCAAGAATAAATTAGCTAATTCATTTGCGATGAAGGATTTGGGTGTTGCATAGAAAATCCTTGGTATGAGAATAACAAGAGACGGGAAAAATCGTAAATGGACATTGTCTCAGGGTGAGTACATAGAGAAGGTGTTGGAGAGGTTTAGAACACAAAATGAAAAACCAATTAGTACACCTTTGGCCATCCATTTCAAACTGACTAAGGAAATGTGTCCCAAGACACAGGAGGAGATAAAATACATGTCCAGGGTCCCTTATTCATCAGCAGTTCACAGTTTGATGTATGCGATGGTTTGCACAAGACCAGATATTGCACATGCAGTGGGATTTGTGAGTAGGTATATAAACAATCCAGGTAAAGAACATCGGGAGGCAGTAAAGTGGATTATCAGGTATTTGAGAGGTATTGCTACTCATGCATTATGTTTTGAAGCTTCAAACATTGTTCTACAAAGATATGTTGATTAAGATATGGTAGGTGATCAAGATAGCAGGAGGAGCACCACAGGGTATGTTTTTATTGTAGGTGGAACAACAGTAAGTTGGAATTCGAAACTGAAAAAGGTTGTTGCACTTTCAACAACAGAGGCAGAGTATGTTGTTGTTACAGAGGCTAGTAAAGAAATGATTTGGTTACAGAGGTTTATGGAGGAATTGGGAAAGAAGCAGGAAAATAGCAGGTTGTATTGTGACAGTGAGAGTGCCATTCATCTTGCAAATAACTCAACCTTCCATTCAAAGACTAAGCATATACAACTCAGGTACCATTTCATATGATCCATCTTGGAAGATGGACATTTGAAGTTGGAAAATATACACACTAGCCAGAATCCTGCAGACATGTTAACAAAGGGAGTAACCAAGGAGAAACTGTGTTCATGCTCAGTTTCAGTTGGTCTTCAAGAATGAAGATGAATATGAGAAATTTGTTAGGTCCAAGAAGGATCATAGTCCAACATATACAACAACGGTGGAGTTGTTGAGATCAATCTCCAAGTGGGAGATTGTTGGTTGTGGAGCCTGATTATCTTCTTGATTCAAAGGCCTTTGTTTTCAGTCATGTTTATAACACATGAAGACTTTACAGCCTGGGAGAATGTACACTCCTCCACGTGGGGGACTGCAGAGGGGGGTTACCCCCTCTACAGGGTCCGAGGGAAAATCCCCTGAAGAAAAATTGCCTTGTAAATGTATATTGTAATTTCATTGTAAATCTGGACTATTCATTATAAAGTCGCAGATCTGACGGTAGAAGTTATGTTAGGGTTTTTTTCTCTAGAAGGCAACCCTATTTTATGAGGGAAATGTATTGCAGCTATGTATCATTGTGAATATTGTATTCTGAGTGAGGAGACTGTGAGAGAAAGAAGAGGAAGTTACAACGGGTGTGTTGTAGGTTGTATCCCTTCATTTGTTAGATAATAATAAAGGAAGGACCTTTCCATTTCTTTGGTGGACGTATCCCACACTGGGTGAACCACGTATATCTGTGTCTTTATTGTATTGTGTATCTTCTATGTTTTATTTCCACATTTGTTTTATTTTATTTCTCTGTGATCCTGTTTTTTCTAACAATTGGTATCAGAGCAAAAGGTAACTCATATTACCTTTTGCTTTGATTACCTTGGTTGTGGAGCCTCATTTCTACCTTGAGCATCATTTGTAATGGAGGTAATATTTTTTGATATATTTGTCATTTGTTTCTGTGGATTCATTGATTGGTTGAAGTATCAATTTTTATGATTAGGATGTCTATAAGGCATCCTTGCAACCTGATCTTTACTTTGTGTACTTGTAGCTTCTTCTTGATTAACACTTGGAATTGAGTCTTCTTCATAGCCCTGGCTTGTTTCTACTTCGACATGTGAAGACCTCTTTACATCAACTAAATCCTTTTGAGTTGTAAGGTTGACTGGGTCTGTATTAATTTCTTTATCCAGCATGAGGTTTTTTCCATTTGAAGACTTTTGTAGTTCCATAGGTTCAATCATTGTCTCTTTATCTACCAATGATTCCTTATTGACGAGTTGTTCTAACTTGTCCTCTACCGTCTTCTTATCACTCTTCATCTTCTTAATCTGGGTGAGTCAACTTTGATTATGGATTTTTAAATGACAATTCTCTTCATCTTTCTCTGATAATTTCTTAATAAGATTTTGATTAGCTTGTTCTAACTTCTGATTTTGATCTTTTAGGCGAGATGTTTCTTGATTTCGTTCTAGTAAGGTCTTTTCATATTTTTTTCTCTCGTCTTTAATTTGTGCATGCAACTCCTCATTATGTTTTGCTCAGAAAGAATACAATTTATTCTTAAGTTTCTCCATGACAACTTCACTCTGCAAATTTCTATTGGTCTCTTTATAATATGTTAGTCCGTCTTCCAATTTCTTGTAGTCATTTTGATATTCGGTTAGAATAAATGGTTTTCGAAAATTTGTGCAATTAAAATTTTGATTTCTAAAGGATTCTTGAAAATTAAACACCATTGCACAAAATGAACATTTTGCCAAAAATTTAAGATTATTTATAATTGTCATAGTTCACTTAGTACTTCTTCGAAAGTAAGTAAATTCTTAAATGTAATGAATGCATAAGATCCTCAAATAAAATTTAATAATAACTCTTTAAACTTTATCACTTCCCTTTTAATATTCATAAAATCATTTTCTACATACTTTATTTTTCCACTTTTAAATACTTAAACCAATTAAAAATTTAAAATATCTTAGGAGACTTTAAATACTCCTTTTTATATTCTTGACTATTTGTTAGTGGTGGCTAGGGCTCAAGAAACACGACCCTATGGTATAGTTCTTAAGAAATAAATACACACAGACATATATATGGTATGAAATACCATAGGGCAATGATTTTCCAAAACCATGGGCCTTTAAATCTCTAAAGGTAAAATAAAATATTTATTTTTCCACTTCTTTGGAACTTTTTTTTTTTAATTACCTTTTCTTGGTATTCACTTATATTTGTTCAGGTGCCTTTAAGAAATCCTTTCTTTTTTAATTTTTTTTATCTCCTCTTTTTTTTCTCCTAATTTCCCATAACTTTTGATGCCGAAATAATATTTCATAGCCTGGTAATATTTATTATTATTATTGTATTTGCATTCGCATATTTTTATTTTTAATGTTTCGGTTCTTCTAATGTGCAACAGAATAATTCCTTCCTTCACGTAAACTTGTGTGATGAATGGCCAAGGGCTACTTGTGGTCAATATGACCTGAAGATTAGAGAAACTATGAAGATTTTTCAGTGTGGCTAGAAGCCTATATGGCTAATGGCCAGGATCAATACGAAGCTTTGATACCATTGTGGTGAATCAAGCCGGTTCACCAAGTAAATACCCAATGTAGGTAGGACAACATGTTATAATCCTTAAAGAATAATATATTAAATAATAATGTGTATGAGATGAGATAGAATAAGAATGAGGGCCTTATATGCCCACACAGGGGTGCCTTTCCATGAAGAGATGTGACCTTTCATTGGGAAGGTGTCTCTTCATTAATTATTCATTAACTATTATAATGTATTTATATTTATTATTATATTTTATGTTCATAGCAGAATTTTTGTACACATCAATGAATTTAGAAATTGATGTGATTAATAAATTCGTTCTTTACAATGTGAAGACAACAAGACCATGGGTTGTGTTGTATGAAGAGAAAATAAGGAAATGTGACAGTGACATGAAAACATTCAGATGGCTAAATGGTAGAAGCATGCCTTATCCTGATCATTTAAAAGAAAAATATGTCGAAAATATGTCCCAAAGGTTGGGTGATTGACCAAATACAAGAGAAATATGTAGTGTCCAGTCGTAACCCAAGTGGAGAAGATATGGATACACTAAACATAGGGATTGGGTGCAACAACTCTGTAACAACTTCTTTGAGTACCACGTTCAATTTATAATATTTCACATTTGAACTGTAACATGTATTATGTTTTTATTAATGTTTGAGTTATTAGACATATGACATCGTCCTTTGTTCGCATTTTTACAGGTGCATTTGTTCCCATCTATGTGGGCATATGGACATCATTTTCACACTAAGTATGTTGATGATGGACACATCACACAAGATTGTGGAGTGGAAGTCCAGTTCGACCAATCTAGTCGTGCTAGCCACCATGATCAAAACCTAATAGAGGGGAAGTTAGGTTACATTGGAAAGATACAAGAGATCATGAAAGTGGACTTTTCATCTTTTCAATGTGTTATTTTTTGTTACAAGTGGTGGGATACCTTTGACCGGAGAAATGTAAAGGAAGATCGTGATAGTGGGCTAATATGTATGAACTCTAAAAAAATGTGGGTTGAAACTAAGCAACCTTATGTTTTCCCAAAACATTGCAACCAAGTGTTTTTTTACCCAGATGTGTTGGATGGGGATTAGTGGTTCGTATCGAGACATTATCCAAGATGTAAACACTTTTTGAGAACAACAATGTTATAATGCCAAGCGAGGAAGATAATCAATGTGATGGAAACAAACACTGATATGTAAATCCTTTGTTTCAACATTTATATTGTGGATTTGTCATTTTATTGTAGGTATCTATAATGACCAATTATATTTTTCTTCTTCTTCATTTTATAATGTTGGATATGAAAAGTTAACAACCATTTACAAACACCATATTAAAAATACATTAAATAGTACAAACATAAGATGTGGTTTTGATATATTTTTATTGTTTATTATAACAAATTTATGTTGTATTGTATTAACATGTGTTTATGTTAACCTTTGAATGACTAAGCATTAATTGAGATATCACAAAGTTGGTGACGTATTCGTATAATACGATAGTAAAGATTTATTTTATGGTATATATATATATATATATATATATATATATATATATATATATATATATATATATATATATATATATATATGATCATGAGATTAGCATGCACAGTTAGAAAGAGATAGGGGAGAGAGATAAATATAAAGCTTGGATATAAATTGTTACCATGGAAGCCAAAGATTGAAATTCATTATTATTAATGAATTGGTTTTCATAATTAATTATTTAAATTTAATTAATTATAATTTTTAAACAATAAAATTTATTAAATATAACTATTATAAATTTTATCATTAAAATAGATGAAAAAATAACATTTTATATGAGTAATTATTTAAATCGATATGCATTAACTAATTCCAATATTTGCATACATTTTAATACAAAATCAACAAAATACATTACTTAACCTATTTTTTTAATTAAAGATTCAACTAATACTTACATGCTTTTTTAATAGAAGATTCATAAAGTTATTAATAGAGTAAAAAAAATTGAAACCATTTTATGAAAATTGTATAGATCATAAATTTATTATTATTCCTTATATTTAATACTTTAAATTTAATATATTATATAAGTTGGATAATATAAATTAATTAAATCTTTGGAAAAATTAAAATATAATAATTGTGATTTTAGTAAACAATTATATTATAACTTTGTCTCTTAAGCTTAGAATAATAAAAATTAAAAAAATAACATTATTACATTATCATCATCAATGGATAATGATGCATGTGGAGGATCAATGGATGGTGATGCATGTGGAGGAGAAGCAGGAGGATAGGTGGATGTTGTAGACACATGTGGAGGAGAAGGAGGAGGAGGAGGAGGAGGAGGATTGGATGTGGATGGAGCAAAAACATGTGGAGGGGGAGGGGGAGGAGGAGGATCGAACGTGGATGGAGCAGACTCATGCGAAGGAGAAGTAGGAGGAGGAGGAGGAGGAGGACCATGTGGTGGAGTAGAGGATGTGGATGGGTCTGGTGATGCGTCGGATGGAGTAGAATCATGAGTAGGATCCCTCAACCTCTCGATGAGGTTGACGACACCGATAATATGACCCATCAACAATGTCATGTCACGAGGTAGAGTCGTCCATATCGTAGAGAGATCTAGTACTCGTAATATGTCTCTAACTGGTACGGGTAACACTTTGTGACTAATAATGACACCATATAGGCGATCCACCACCTCTATCTGGACTCTCTAATCCGACCTACGTGGCATGTGGAGTCTATGTACTGTAGGCTAGTCCTCTGTCTCTTCCATCTCCTCATCTTATTGGGGAGGCTCATCCCCAACATATCTGCAAAACAATAGATAATAATAATAATATAATTGAAACAAAATGTTACAATAAATTACATGTACATTAAATAAGACATAAAATATGCAACTAGATTATCAAAACATAACGATAATATTACCTCTCTGATTTGGTGGCTTGACTGTTGTAAATAGGATGTTTGGACGTCTTCTCTAATCCAACCTCTTGTACGGGTACTGTACAATATTGAGGATAGGATTGTCCTCTCTAGCCAAAAAATCACATACATCCATACCTACCGAAATACATGGCAACTCCAATTGGCCCCTCTTGGGCAACAACTACCTCCACATGCCCATACACACATCAAAATGAGCCTATAAGGAAAGCAGAGTACTACTAGTCGAGTGGCATGAACCCTCTAAAAAAATAATATAAATAACTTTGACACGAATGGGAAGAATCTCCTCCCATTTAAAATGGTGTGACAACGATCCAATGCAAATCAAAATTGTCTCAAAGAAATATGCGGCCACCTAATCAATCGAGGCCTTTGCACCAAACTATCTACATAATGCATTAATGGGAAACTAATGTGTTTCCCATCAGAGCAAGAGTGTGACGGTGTCGAGATAATAAAACACATGCACTTAACCTCCTCTCTATGAAATGAAATCATCGACGTTTGACCACCAGAAACCTTGAATATCGAAGGGGAAAGAATGTACGGATCGACATAGCTTTTCATATATGCTAGTTGGGTCTCTCCCACAACACCAGGTGGTAGATCAAGGAATTGGGGTCAATCCCTCCCTCCCTCCTAGACAACTCAATGATGTAATAAACATCCTCCTCTGTGGGTTGATACCACAAATCGAGACTGACCATGAATGGTTATCGACCATGATCCCAATGACGGATCGACTACTGTAACAATGAAGAGTCCCCCCTAAGGGATGTACCCTCCTAATAAAACTTGAGGAGGCCAACATCCATCAAAAGGGCACATGTCTGCTATGAAATAAGGCAAACAAATAACTCTCTCTCCCTCTCTTTAGCCTCTCGCTCACATACAAATGTGTATGTTTTGACTTCTTGTTGTTGTTGTTGCTCCTACTCTCGTCATCGTCTCTGATTCACGTACAAATATTTTTAGGCACACACACACACACACACATATATATAGATAAAATGAATTGAAATTATAAAACACACACGTATGTAAATAACTTGTATTTAATTTATTTATTTAGCAAGATAATGTAGAAAGGTAATTGGTGCTCCTAAAATAGTTACTATTCACTGCACACGGTGCTCTATATTAGAAAAACAACACCACCATCCGATGTTGTTACTGCCATGCACCAATGCACCATGTTTCTTGTCGCACCACCATGTATTTTACTGGTGCATCCCATAACAAGCACCACATTGTTAAATTGTGAAATATTTGGCTTGGTGCCATGCTCTTTATAGCATCGATGTGTTTGTTGTACCAAAAGGCACCACTAGGTTAAATTATTTTATTGCAAATTACGTGGTGCATTGTATTAATATGAACCAACCGATGCTAACATATTATTGGAGAACTAGAATTTTGTTTTGTTGTGTGTTGGGTTGTGTAGAGAACTTGTAACAAAGTATACAATGAGATGCCCCAGCATTCCAAGTCGTTAAATATCTTTCCTGGTGCGGTTCTCTTAACAACATCGATGCATTTGGTTAATGAGGATGCACCACTATGCTAAAATTTATGGCACACAAACTTATTGGTGCGATTTGTTAAATCGAAAGCACTAGTGCCCCAATTATGTCAGAGAACTAGTGCCCTTGTTCTACTAGAGCACCAAAAAGTTGTTTAATGGTGCTTTGTCTTTCATAACACACTGACGACATGGCCTCACAAAAGACACACTACTATGTTTATTTTTTAAAACTTATCGCAATGCTTTTCCTTTTTTTATTTGTGAATAAAAAAGGGGAAATTCCTATTATATAACTTTTACAGTACAAAAAAGCCACATGGCTACAATTTGCCAATTGTTCCGCCAAATTGGCGGAAACCGGAACAAGTGGCAGACTGTGATGTCATTGTTCAAAATGGCAATCTGCCATCTACCCTGCCAAACGGAAAGCAGAGCAGGTGGCAGATTCGATTCTTTGCAGCACTGTGCTAGGCAACTAAGACAGACAAAGGACATAAACTGAAGACAAAAAACATAACTGTAAAATTGCTCTATAGCAGTGCAAGGAGCCGAGCTGAGAATGCTCGTGATAGCCAAAGCAAGTATATTACCCATTTGCACCTAAGGTCGTGTCGCTCGGGTCACCATTGAGGGGGTCGTCCCTGGGCTGGAGCACGAATTGCCTCGCGCATTTCAGAAAACGTTGGGTTGTTGGTGCATTCGAGTAGGCCTCATAAAGGTTGTCCCAATGAATTTGATCAGCTATGTGGCTTATGAGCTCAAAGACTAGCATGAGCTGCTCCAGATGGAAGAAGGGTGGTGGTTCCTAGCCGAAATCTGGGAGTGTCGAGAGTGGTGGAGGCGCCAAGACTGGGCCACCCTCCAACTACGTGCCTAAGACTGTAGCCTCCTCGCCTGAGTCCTCCTGAGCCGCTTCCATAGCCTCAACTGCCCTGAGCTCCTTTATTGCAGAGTCCTTGGTTTGAATTGTGTCCTCAGGGTCTAAGGGGAGGAATTCCCAAGTAGTCTCTTCCCTAGCTTCCTGTGCTTGTTAGATTATGGCTGAAGCACTTGTGCTTACTAGGATATGGCTGGGGGGCTGCCATTTATCTGGTACTATGAAGAGGAGGGACATGGATAGGTTCCTCTGGAATCTCCTCCTCCACGTATGCCATTGGCGACGTTTTGGGCTTCTCTCGTCACTGAGTCCGGGCTATGGACAGGGCCCGCTCCAGTCTCTGCACCCTTCGTTGTCTAGCAGCAAAACTGTACCAGGTAGGGCCACGACGTGACCTGCCTCTTTCCCTTGGCATGGCGGGGTCAGAGAGCGTGCGAATGAGCAGGGTAAGAGCGATGGGAGCCGACTGGATGCAGTGCCAGTGCTCAGAGCATCCGAGCTGGTGGAGCACAAAGGTAAGATGGATCCATCCTCATCTGAGCGGAGGATAATGATGAGGCCATACATGACCTCTGTACTGAGCTTCCCCCATCCATTACACCTGATGGCTTCCATTTTACTCGTGCAAGGGAACTGTCCTCTTCTTCTCGTCGGGCAGTAATGGCCTCCTTCCATTTAATGGTGAGGAGAAGGGTGCCGACCTTCCATATTAATGGCATGGGTCTGGGGCAGGGTATGTGGCCTCCTTGCGCAACGTGGAACCCCATTTAGGACTCAATTCTTTTCCTTTAACAACCCGATGCACACAATTAGATCTTATGTACCAATGTGTTTGTTGGATCTATGGGCATCGTTAGGTTAAATTTTTTTAATGCAACTTATGTGGTGCGATGTGTTACCATGAGCGCACCAGTGCTACTGTGTTATTAGAGCATCGATGTTTTGTTTAGTGGTGCATTGTGAATAACAAAGCACTGACAATAGGGCGTCCTATGAGACATCCCACAATGCCAAGTCGGTCAGTTTTTGTCATAGTGCAGGTCTGTTAACAACATTGGTGCATTTGGTTAAAATGGTTGCACCACTACGTTAAATTTCATGAGTCATAAACGTAGTGGTGTGATTAATTAAATGAAACACATCAGTGCTCCAATGTTCCAAGAGAATTGACATGTTGTTTAGTAGGCGTTGTCCTTTATAATGCATTGGGGTGGGGTGTCACAAAAAACACACTGGTTGAGGGGCATCACAAAAGACAAACTGCTTTGTTTTGTAAATTTATTGTGGTGCTCTTCCTTGAATGGAACTGGTGAATACTTTTAGATTAGATGCACCAGTGGTAGTGCTTACTGTAAATTTTGCACAAGATGCATCGCTTCAGGGCGAGCCAAAGCATTTAGGCGCACTGTGTAAAATTGGGAAAAAATTGAAAAAATGGCCAAATTTCAAGCTAAATTCAAATTTTAATCGGATGAAAATGCAAATAGGAAGGTAATAAACAATTTACCCACCCTCTTATGCCCTAAGGAGGTATGGTTCCATTGTTGAGAGAAAATGAAAATTCGTGGTAATTTCCAAAATTTGGAAACGTGTGGAATCTACCAGTGGAGCTCTGCAACTCGTTGTAGAGCACTAGGAGCAGGGAATGTTTGGAAGGAAAGTGAGCATTAGTGCTTTCTTGAGAGTTTGGAAGCATAGGATCAAGTGTAAAAATAAAAATTGGTTCGGTAATTTTTTTTTATTTACCTTACCCGCGATGTGCATGACAATAGTGATACGCATTGGGTCGTAAGATTCAACGCACTGATGTGCTTTAATAGGTGCTTATTATTTTTATTATAACTTATGACGATGCTTTTGAACATTTAAGCACTAGGGTGTTATTTTTATGTGCACACTAGTGTGTATGTACCTTACATGCGCATTGATAAAAAAAACCTTCACAAAAACCTTTGATCACCTACCTCTGCTATAAATAAAGAAGGGATAATTTTTTCGGGGAGGTTCCGTAAAAACCTCCGCTAGAAGGTGTTCTCCTTGTAGTGGATTGACTAATCCCATGACTAGAGGAGTCTTACTAATGAGATTCCAACCAAAGTATTATCTAAGTATGGACATGTAATTTGGTCATTGTATCACAGGTGTAGAATCACATAGAATCCTTAATGTCAGATGTACATTTTAATGGTCAACTTTGGGGTGCATCAAAATCACAATTTATTAGTATGTTGTAGATTATCTTATACACAAGTTGCATTGTTTTGATGCTATGATGTAGACATAATATCCTAGAATTTAGTTATGCTTAAACTTTGTCGCACTCCCTTGGCATGCATGTTTCATTGCAAACCCACACACATATGCTATAATATGGATGAATAGCTAAACAAGCAATAATATGTAGAAACCCAACAATCACAATGAATTTTCTTAATTTTTCTATGTCTCTTCATCTTCCCAAATTTTATACACTTATGTAATTAAAGATATGAATAGATATACTACTTTGTGTTCTTTGGTTTTATTATTTTATACCATGTCTTTAGGTTTTTTTGCGGTATACTATGTCTTTAGGTTGCAAAGGGGTTCAAATAAATAATTGTTGGTTGGTATATTATGGATATCACATTGTTGTGAAACATCGTGCTATTCATATCATGTTTTGCAATCTCATTCGTTTAATCAAATTTAGAGTTGACTTGCTACCCGTATTTTCACACCAATGTGTTTGTGTGGTTTATGAATTCACTATTTTGCAATCCAAGTTAGCTTATTTATTTGTGATGCCATAATCTAATGCATATCTATATGTGAATTGAAACCTTTACAATTATTGTTGTGGTTGTGCTAATTCCACTAATGCATGTCCAAATCAATATGAATGTAGAAAATAAATAAAAGCATTTCTATATCTATAAAATGCTTATAATGAGTGGCATGAGGAGAATGTAAAGATCTTCCAACTAGACGAGGATAAGCACTGTGAGATTTCATTTGAAAAATCTCATCCTCCTTATGCGGGGAGAAAAAGACTTATAAGAGGGATACAAACCCTCCCAACTTCTCTTTCATGGATATTTTCCTTGCTACGATGAATCTCATAGTGAACATAGTGCATTACCTGAAAAGGGAGTTTAACAAGTAGAAATCACTGAGGGTGGTCATGAGTAAGTAGTGAAAGAGAGTTTTTTTGTCTTGAATCTTTTATATTGAAAATGTTCACCTTAACCACGCAACCAATTTCATACTTTTATGTGGATGACATTTTGATTACATGATTCCTAATGTCTTGGTTGATCCATAGTTGGACCCACATGACCCGTTTGAATTTTTTTATGTAGTACAATAAAAGTGTTCATCAAGTTCATTAAAGAAGATTATTCTCAAAGCTTTTGTCCATTCGAATGGTGGCATATGATTGTACTCAAGCAAAGACAAAAAAATCTTTAGGGCAAAACTATTATTTGGTCCTTGACTTTTGGGGACAAAGCCTTCCATGGGGGAGGGCATGTTGTGTACTTACATAGTATTTTTATTATGTAAATAAATTTATGTACATGATCAAATTTATATGTAAGTTTATAGTTTTGTGTTTAGTTACTTAATACTTTGTTAAATGTCACTTATGTCACATTTTTTTTTTCAACGGATTTTTTTTTATTATATATAAAATATATAATTGTTTATAAAAAAATGATCTTATTCAAAATTTTCAGAGTTTTGATTTACCCTCTTACTCAATCAATAAGAAAATCAATCATATTCTATTTCACAAAATAAACTCATACAATACTCTCATATGTAGTGCAACCCTTATACAAAATAATTACCAAAAAGCTCTTGACACCAAAAGAAGGTTGCTCTGAAGCAATTCATATCTTTATAGCCAAGGTGGGCCCTTCATTAC
Organism: Picea engelmannii; assembly: GCA_009831015.1. NCBI lineage: Eukaryota > Viridiplantae > Streptophyta > Pinopsida > Pinales > Pinaceae > Picea > Picea engelmannii. The sequence goes on from ML812365.1 coordinate 28,782, forward strand.
CCTCTTCCCAAAGATAATAGTATATATTTCCTTCATGTAGCTTGAGAGCCTTTTTTGATTGTTTATCTGCCTCAATATTTAGTTCTCGATAGATGTGGTTAAAACTGTGCTTGTTGAAATATTGGAGTAGCTCTCTAAAACGGTCCTTCCAACAGTTTAGAGCAATTACATGTAGCTTCCCTCTGTTGTTGCACCAGTCAATAACAATTCTAGAGTCTCACATAACCTGTAAATTATAGATATGAAGTCTTGAGGCCAAATGGAGAGTTGCCCAAACTCCTAGGAATTATGCCCTTGTGTTGGTGCCAGGGCCACAGTTACAAGTCCATGTAATGGAGGAAGTATCACTAAGTTTAATCACACCCCCTACCCCACTGTTTGTACCATTTGCTAGCGCAACTCCATAAAAAAAGCCCACAGTTGCCCCTGTCATTAGAATAAACTGAAGGGTTCGAGGAAGTGGCTTCTTCTTAAAAATTGGAATTTTATTAAAAGAGCCACCTCAGATTTAAACTAACATAGATACACAATTTGTATATGATTAATTAATTAAATAAGATCATAAGTATCCCGTAATGGTAATTTGGACCTCAAGTTAGGGCTTTAGTCTCTTTTTCATACAAGTAGTTTTATTTTTATTTTTATCTATAAGCAATCCTATTTATCTATCAATCAAACAATATTGCTTTTTTGAGTACATTTTGGAGAAGTCTTTCTCCACTATTCAAATTTATAGGTGCAATCCACTATTGGGTGTACAAGTGCCTCCACTCCTTTGTTCTTGTGTTTTTGTTTTGCCAGTTGAACTTCAATACTCTCATCGCATCTCTTAATGTTATTTTAGTTTATATACGTGTTTTCAATATTAGTGTGTCAATTCATGTCCATGCACATTGTAGTAAGGTTGCACATCACAAAAGATTCACACAAGTAAGGTTGCACATCACAAAAGATTCACACAAGTAAACTCTAAAATGAAGAAAACACATGATACTAAGTTGCAGGTGAAATAAAGTTATGAAAAGAAGGTCATACGTAAAAAAGTATGCACAATCTAAAGGTTGCCTCCCCCACAAAAAAAGAAGAAGCAAAAAAACCCATTGATAAATGATAAATAAAAACTAGTTAACATAACTCTAACAACTTCTCTATGAATATAATCCAATTAATTTATTTTTTTCTAATTTATAAAACCAAACAAATTCTAAAATGTAAACAAACTTTAATAATTTACAAATAACAACTAATTAATATAATTCTAATAAACCTTTTTTTAATATAATTTAGTGTTTCTTCTTTAATTTTTTTTTTATAAAACCAAATAAACTTTAAAATATAAGTAAACTTTAGAACTTTACTTAAATGTTTCTATTTATTTAAGTAACAATCAAATTTTTAATGTTAAATCATTCAAACTACTCCATTTTTAATGTTTCCACGTGCTTTCTCTATGAAACTCACTTTTAACTTGCTAAGTTTTGAACTAGATTGTGTATCTAATTCCTTTGTAAATGATATTATTATACTTGTCGATAGGCATGGTATATAGTGTTAAGTTAGGCTTGACTTTTTATTAGTTCACGACTGACCTTAAAATATACACCCCTTTATCCAAAATTTTAAAAAATAATGATTTATTTTAAATTTTAAATCTCATTTATCTGATATCTTATTGGCCAAAGACTTTGAAGTCTTATTGTTGCCTTCGCTTCCCCCAATGTTATTGTAATAAATATTTGTAATAAATATTTCTTGTTTTTTATGTACACTGTCAAAAGTTGGGGGCCATTTTGCAGAATTCGTACTCAATAATGATATCACATTTATTAGTCACAATTATTAGTGCCAAAGTTGCTTACATATACAAATCTAAAAAAATTCCGCCTCATATCTTATGGCTATCAAACTTCATACGTGGCGGCAGGTATTACGCATGCCAATGCCATGCTTACTGGTTTTAGATTAGATTGAGTGTTGATTTATAATTGGGTCACATTTTTTCACTAGTAATAAAATCTTGTTCAATCACAACTTAGTAATTCACTTTTAACTTATTAAGTTTTGAATTAGATTGTGTAACTAACTCCAAATTCATTTTTAACTGGTGTTGGCTAGTTGTTTTACGAAATGGTTTTTTTCGTCAAAATTTGGCGATATAAATTTACACGAATCATTATTTATTTTTGTTCAAAGTCCATTTTGGAATGCATAAATAGATTCAACATGCTGAAAAACTTCGAGGGCACTCAGATTCTACACAAATAATCACTTAAATCTAAGAATCCAACAATTTCTCGTCATATTTCGGGTAAATATCCCCGAAAAAATCTTCATTTCGTATAATATTTAGCCTATGACCTTTTAACTTATTAAGTTTTGAATTAGATTGTGTAACTAACTCCTTTATAAATGGTATCATTTTAGATTAGATCGAGTGTTAATTCATAATTGGGTCACTTTTTTTTTCCATTAGTAATAAAATCTTGTTCAATCACAACCTAGTATTGTATTAGATTGTGTAATTAACTTTTTTTTATAAATAATATCATTTTAGATTAGACCAAGTGTTAATTCATAATTGGGTCACATTTTTTGATTTTTTTTTTCCAGAAAAAAATTAACGCAAATTTATATTAAGTATAAATTTTTTTACAGCAACACAGAGACATGAAAACAGTCCCCAAAACAGTCCAATATAATTGGTGACAGGAGGAAGCACCAGAAAACTGAAATACTAGTAAAAGGCAGAAGGGAATTAGCACAATGTTGGCTGAATTACAAGATGGCTGCTAAAGTGAAAATCTGCCTAGAAAAATATGCTCAATTCTGGTTGAAGAATGCAATCTGAGGCTGCACTCGGTGTCCTTTACCCTTCGCCATCCCTTGGCAATTCAAAGATATTAATGCAGGAGGGCTGACTCTCCAGACCACTGTCTGAGTGGTAAACAAATAGTCTTCCTTCTATTTCTGTTAGAGCTCTTTTAGAGAGGGCATCGACTTCTTTATTATGCACTCTATAAATGTGGTGGACGTTGAGGTCTTTGAAGTTTTTAGCCAATTCCAAAGTTTTTTGTTTCCGGCACTCGATATTTATAGTGCTGAGATTGCACTTGTGGTTTATCCAATCAATGATGACCTGCGAATCCCCAAGGATTTGGAGTTGATTAATTGACCAATAGGTTGCTAGAGTGAGAGTTGCCCACAAACCCAGCAGCTCCGCTTTAGTATTTGAACCCGCTCCGCAGTTGATGAACCACTTGGTAACTCTTGAAGAATGAGATCTGAAAATGCCTCCGGCCCCACAACAAAGACCATTGGAGTGAGCAGCTCCATCAAAACAGGCTAAGGTGAAACCCTGCTTCTGAGTAAACTCACAGACTTGTAATGGCAGAGTCTTAACAGTGGACGACTGCCAGGAGAAAGATGACAAGATTCTATGTGTTACTGAGATAGTGGAGGGAGTGCGGTCTTCAAAAATTGCCTTATTTCTTTCAATCCAGAGCTGCCAGCATGCATGTGCAGCCAAACTGACAGGGGCAAACTTCTCCTTTGACCACAGCAAAAAACAATCTAAGACAGAGGCAACTTCCCAATGAATGTTGAGAGAAAAATGGGTGAGTAGGCGCTGCTAGACAACCCTCGAAAAAAGGCAGTGAATGAGGATATGGTGAATATCTTCTGCAGATTGATTGCATAATTTGCAAATTCTTGGGCCTTCCCAGCCTCTCTTCGGCAGCAAGTCCCAGGTAAGTGTCTTTTCTTTTGCAGAGAGCCAAATAATTTTTTTTTATCTTGAGAGGAATTGGCCACTTCCACAACCGTTGGAACCACCGCAGGTCCGCATGGTAATTCAGCTGCTGTAGAAGGGCTGTGTAGATATTTTTAACTGTAGTGGCACCCGTAGCATCTCCCCCCGCCCAAATGATGGTCACATTTTTTGATTGGTAATAAAATCTTGTTCAATCACAACCTCAACCTAGTGTTGTAGGTAAAACAATAGCATGCGCATTGTGAAATTACACGTAAATGGTTTCGATATAGAACAATAATCTCACCATTTTTATTTAGTAGATTAACAATTTCATCATTTTAGTTTAATTTTACACAAATGATACCAAGTTTGTTGTGATATATATGCAACTGTGATGTAATAACAATATTTTATAAAAGTTAAATGATAACAACGAATGTTATGACATTTAATAAAAATATTTGGAATTAAAAAATTTATGGTGGTTCATTGCTATCTAATTAACATTATGTATGTATGTCAATATTAATAGTACAAACCATTAATGTTTTCGGTGCAGATAATATGCATCACAATGTCGTGATTAATAACATATATAACGAGATATATACCGTTGGATGTGCATATTCAATGGTATATATGTAATCACATATGCCCATTAAATGTTATAATGTATGGTGCATATTGCCCTCACCACCTTTAGAAGCCACATTCAAGAGTTTAAACAACATACACAAATAGATTACTATAAAAATCATTTAAAGAAAATTTGATCCAAGAAATACAAAATTTGCAATTGAGTTCTTAATAACAATTATGATGATTTTGTTAACTCACACTTCTTCAAAGAATTATCACACTTCTTCAAAGAAGTATGAGGAAAATTTTAGGAGCAAAATCTTGTTACTTTGACTATTTTTTTTCAACAATGGTTAGGGATTTTGAAGTGAATATTCTGCGAGCTTTCATCAGAGTAAAAATATTTTACTTGGAAAATCGCCCAAATTTCAATAGGATACACTTATTTTATATGAAAATCACCCATTTTTTTTACAAATTAGATAAAATCTTTAATTTTTTTTAAAACAAGAACAAATAATTATATTATATATAAAAGAATACTATAACAATGCTAAAACTAGCTAGAGATTACAACTTTCTTAAGTTTGAGACTGTTCATAAAAAAGAGATGGAATGTTCTTCCTCAGAGCACTAAAGCTTTTCAAAATTATACACAGAGAGAGAGTCTTCTTACTTAAATTGGCACCTAGCCTATGATAAGAGCAAAACACATATATACATTTCTTAAACCTAGCTAATGAAGCTTTAATTCTGTGTCCACAAGAGTTTGAGGGCCATCCTGGTTGTTGACCGTGCGTGGTTATTATAGAGGTTGGTCGACTTCGCATGATTCCTGAGAGCCCGTTGAAGGAATGGCGACAATTTGACCTTGAGCTACTGCATGAGAGCCTTACCTTTCTCTTCCTATGATACAAATTTGATCTGAATGCCTATTAACTTTCCTAAGCACTATTGCCCGTTCTTTGCCACACCGTTCCTCCCTTTCCTGCATTGTCTGTTTGAGCTAAAGGTGGGATTCTCTGAGTGTTGTGATTTTCTATTTTTGGTGCTCTTATTTGGTTCTGTGCGCTTCCAGCTCACAACTATTGCAGTCATAGACTGATCTTCTTTGGCACCACATGTTGAGCCGACTATATATCCCAGAGCTTCTACGTGGGTGTCACGATTGCTATGAAAAGGGAGGCTAATTCATACAGACGACTTCCAACCACAAACAATCCTCTGAATAGAGTTCCATGAACTTGCCTTCCTTTATGCCTCATGCACTATCCATCTCTAACTCCTGTAATGATGGGGGAGAATGCAAACTCGAGACCTAAAGGACAACCGTATTAACTTGCCGAAATGGTTTCCTCACGATAACATCGAGTGATAGGAAAATCCCACATGTGGAGAAGGGATGCAGAGGGGGTGGTTTAAATGCTTTCATGTCCATAACAAGTTTCAAGCTAGATGGCGTGTAATGTGCGTGGGGATGGCGTCAGGTGGTTGTTTAGTGTTGGTACTGCATCGTCGTGGTTAGATTCATATGTTAAGATAACGGGGAGGGTCACATCACTCCTCTCAACACATTTTTTGAAGTTGGCTTGTCCTTTAATGTCAATTTTTCCATTGATACCTTTATTTTCCACACTTATCATTCTTCTTATATCCACTTTGCTAAAGTGAGAATTTGCTTCAATCTTCCCATTAACCATGTTGCTAGGCAAATAACACATGGTGATTACCTCATTGTCCTTTAGGCCCCCTTGGTTCAATGACATGGATTCCTTGGCAAGATGATCTACCTCCTGGTTTTTATGGTGTAGGATGTGGTAATATTCCACAGATCCAAACTTTCGTTCCTTGATTTTGATTCTTTTATAAATTCTTTGTAGGCTGGACTTGGGGTTGTGGCTGATGCCTCTTAGACCTTTTATTACCAATTTTGAATCTCCTATCACAATGATTCTTTGGGCTTTGTCTTCAAGTATACATGTCATTCCTACACATGTAGCCATGATCTTTACTTGATTGTTTATTTTGTGACCTAGTCCCCATGAGTATCTATGTTCCTTTTGTCCTTTGGGGTCAAATATGACCCCCCTCACACCTATCGCCCCTTCTTTATTATTATTATGATTTTTTTACAAATTTTACAAAAATATCCAAATATTTATAGTTATCATTTTAAAAACTAATGACTTTCACCAAAGTGTCTATATTGAACCTTAAAATTCTCCATTGTTTTTAACTCATGACATTTTCAATACGATTATATTAAAAAATGTATGCATAAATTATATTACCTTTATGTTGCAATCAATGTTATTTTATTAACACTATGTGCATGTGAATTTGATCTAGTTTATAATGTCGCTATACATTTGAAAGTTCACAAGACATGCTTGTGGTCTCCGCAACAAGGTGCCTTGTTTTTATGAAGAATATAGAGAAATGTCTACCTAATTCAAAATAATCAAGTTCTTGATTATAATTATGACTATTTAGTCAAAAGTAAGTGAATGTTGACTTAAAAGGACTTTCTTTCCAAGTGTAAATTTGATAAAAATCTATTTTTTTTTTTAAATATGATTAGAGTTTCACCATAATTCAAATTTAATGCATAGTAAAATGATGTATCTTAGTTTTGTCCAATTTTAAAACAATCTAAATTGTTGAAAATTTAATTGATATAAATTTTAACTTTTCATATTATTAACGTTCGTAAACCAAAAAAAATTGTTACAAGATTAATTGATATTTTATTAATAAAATTGTAGTTTAATAATGATATTAATACACTTACTAAAATTCAATTTTCCCAAAGCATTAAAAAACAAAAATGAAAACCTATATAATTTTAACTCAATATTACTCCTATTGTGACAAAGTAGCCAACCCTAAAGCTTTATTTTGCCTTTACAAGTGGGCCACTTGTGAAACCCTACCTATTTAGTTGTAATACTTAGTTTGTCATGCAAGTGGGCCACCCTACAATCTAAACTAGCTTAATGCTTCTACAGAGATTAAGGTTTTCTAAGGTTATGTACAGGAGGGGAAAAGCCACAAGGATTCCACACAATTTAATAATAAAAAATAATAATAATAACAAGACTGTTGTGGTAGACCTAAGGATTCCACACAAATTTATCCAATATATCTAACCGGCATGCTTGTAAGAAAACATGCCAAAAGCCCCCCGTGAGCAGCGTATATACGGTATACAATTGGTATACACATACGCTGTGGATTAAGGATTACATTATACATCGTAGGCGAAACGAGGGTTTGATCGCAGGGTTCGGTCGGTAGGGTTCGAGGGATTCATTCTGATCGAATTTAATTTCAGAAAGCGTGTCATTTATGGGAGATCTCTGCTGGGCGGACGGCCACCTCTGTAATTCATGCATTGCCTATGAATTTCGGCAAAAGCCTTACTGATTTCCTCGCATCGGGGTTTCGAAGGAGCGTTCGAGGGTTTGACGAGAGCTTGAAGAAAATAATGATAATTTCTAATAAACTCTAATATTTTACGTCTGCCGTTGTCATATAACATTAGAATTTGCAATTTGTGAAGTTCTGTCATGTCCGGAAATCGGGCTTCAGGAAGGGCTCACCTGTAAGCCGGGATGATTTCCAATTGACGGCCTTTTTATTATTGGAAGTCTGTAGCCATGGGACGCTCAAGGGGTGTGCTGGCCGCTGCGGAGGATGATCCCACTCAACGGTATATATTGTTATTTTTGGTTTTCTCAAGTCAGTGGCTTCGATTATCTTTCTGTTAATTTTATTCTCCTCAAATTGGGACTTTGAACTGGTATTTTAGCCCCTTTATTTTTCACTTAATACAAATTTCCTAAACAAGGGCTCAAAATTGCCTGCCATTATGTTAAATTAAGTTGCAGTATGTTAAAGTTAGTATAATAATGGACTGTCTCAGAAATGTTCACTTAAATTACATTTAGGTAAAGCTAACTGGATATTAGTGTGTCGGGAATAGTTCTGTAGGCTTGCTTTGCATTGACATTATTTTCCATTAAATTAAATTAGAGTTTAATCGCATCTATTAGGCAGACTTCAAAGTAAGTTCAATCGCAGTTCAAGTTATAATGAAGAGAATAAAGCCCAGTATTTAATCAAATTAAGACTGCTTCAAACTGGTAGGTGAGCGAGGACAAGAAAATTTATAGTTTTCTAGAGCTTCAAGAATTTTGTTCATCATAAATATTAAATTCTTCCTTTTTAATAGAAATTTCACACTTCACAAAGCACATCAGCTGATTTTTAACAAAAACAAACAATCAATCCTAGAGTCGACATGGAGCATCCTTTAGTGTACATTTTCTCACAAGAGAAATAATTACACTCTGACATAGGATATTTGAAATTTTAAAATATTGCTCTACCACTCTCTTCAAGCTTGAGACAACCCAGACTGCACATGGAACATCCTTTAGTGTACATGTTCTTAAAAGAGAACTAAGTACACTGTGACAGTAGATATCCGAAAAATTAACATTTTTCCCTACCACTTTCTTCAGCATGAAACATGAAAGGTTTTATGCACTTGTGACTCTGTTTGAAGTTCAAGAGTATATGCAACCTGTCCCACCTTTCTAGAACGTTACAATGACTGCAATATCTAGGCCCAAGTTTATCCACCCCTTTACCTTTGAAAGACGACTTCTTATAAGGTTGTAGTCTCAATAAGACCCTATCTCCCACTTCAAATACCCACTCACTGTGGTGCTGGTCTTGCTGGGGTTTCGTCCTATCTCAGTTCAATTTGAGGTTCTCCTTTAGCTGCTTCAATTTCTTCTGGCTTTCCTTCAGGAAATATCTAACAGCTGGCACTCGAGTGTCTTTAGTGGCCAAATCAATTAGCAAAGGGGGTCATAACTATAAAGGGATTAAAATGGCAACATTCCAATGGTTGTGTGGTATATACTACTGTATCAATTATTTGCCAAGTGCAACCATTTTGGCCAAGAATATTGCTGTATTGTAACGTAGTTTCTCAAGATCCCCTCTACACACTTGTTCATGATCTTTGTACGTCTCTTTGTTTGAGGATGATAGCTAGTACTTGGCTTAAGGTGGTACCAACAAATATAAACACCTCCTTCCAATATTAATTGATGAATTTTGGGTCACGATCACTGACAATATCCTTTGGAAGCCCGTGTAGCCTATAAACATGTTGCATAAACCATTTAGAAGCCTTTGAGGCTATGGTAACAATATCCATTGGAATACAATGGCCATACTTTATCAATTGATCAACCACCACAAAAATGCTAGCTTTTCCTCTCACTTGAGGCAACTATGTAATGAAGTCCATTGAATGGATTCCCACTTTTGATATGACTTTGAGGGGGTATATTTAGGGTTAAATGTGTATGTAATGCGGTTATGTAATTTGTATATGTAATAGGGTTTGGCCTAACAAAGGGCCCATATGTGCAATGAGTGAATAGGTATATATAGAGGTCATGTAGTCATTATTGAGAGGAACATGTGATTTGGATGTATGAATGCATTGGGGTATTTGGAGGAGGTTCTCCTATTCCTTAAAGAACTATTGTGTAACTGAGCTCTATTAACTCTTTTGGAGTTGTGTTCCATGCTCACATTTGGTGTACATGGCAATGTTTTAAGACTCTGACTTGATTGAGGGTCTGCTCCGACTCTACTGAGACTTGGCTCGGAATCGGACTGGTTTGAATTTTATGACTCAATTTACTGAAAAATACATAAAACATAAAAAATTTAATGCAAAAAGTATTTTAAAGATTCCAAACCATTAGAGACAAAATACGCAGAGTCTGCTCATGTATATACCATGTAAGGGTGGATATATAAAAAAAGGGCATTGAGTGCAATACATATCTGAAACAAAATACATAATCAACGAGGCTCTAAATAGGCTCTAGAGTCCATAAAACAACACGTGACAAGCTAACGACCTTCTACATATCTTTGATCTACATTATCAATCATCAAACTCATCACCACTGTTGGAAATGGGATCCTCGGCATGAGTTACAGGACCATCCACTGGCTCTGTGTCCTTGAACTCGTTAGACTCCTCGGGGACATCTACAACTATAGTAGTAGTACTGATAGAAGCACAACTTAATGAGAGAGGCATGAGGCAAATAGAGGGGGGGGGTCTCTATATAGTGTGCTTTTAGGGTTTAGGTAATTTTTTTTTAAAAATTGTTTTTTTTTCCTCCAAAAGTGTGCAACGGCCAATAGGGAATAAACTGGTATTGACTAGGCTGAGTAGCTACAGACTTGGCCGAGTTGGACCAGTTCGGTACCGAACTGATCGGTTCATACACTGAACCAGCCAGTTTAGTACCAAACCAGTCTTCGATCTAGTGTGAAGACCAAGTTGGTACCCTAGAGGGTCAACTCGGTCAATTCCGAGTTCGAGACGGCTGAGTTTTAAAACACTGATACATGGTGTGTACATTGGTTTATTATGCCATTTTAAGGGTTTGGTTCATAACAACTTTTGACTGGGAATATGCAAGGGCTGTAACAGTCCTAGACTTTTTGTAGTCTATGTCATATTCCTTCGACAGGTTTTGCATGAAGCAAATTTTTTTTTCACATCTTGTTTAAGCCCCTTCCAAAAGAATTTACTCCTATACTGTAATAGGTCCTAAAGAAGCCAACATGACCAACAACAGTGGAGGATTGACATGCTATTAAAACCGCCTCCTTAAATTTAAAGTCGGGTACGAGATAAAGGTGATTCTTATTAAATTTTAGATCAGCTAAGAAAGTATGCATACTGTCCTCTTTTTGTACCCTTTTGTGGTCTTGTAGCATAGCAACAACCCTCTCATCTTGGGCATATTTAGCCAATATCTATTCTTTCCACACTGGTTAGTTCTGGAAGGTGTGATAAGGAGTCTGCAACCATATTGTCTACTCCCTTCTTGTACTGAATTTCAATGTCAAAACCTTGTACTCTGCTCACCCACTTGGCTTGCTTCTCGCTCAAGTTTTAATGTGACAAGACTGTTTAAGTAATGAAATGTTGCCCCAGCAAATATTGTTTGAAATTTTCTGGAGCATGCATAAAAGCCAACATTTCCTTATTGATTGATAACAACTTTTCCTTATGCATTAACTTCTTGCTTTCAAAGGCAATTGGCTGCTGATTTTGCATGAGGACAACTTGAATGTTACGGCTGAGCACATCACATTCAATTATAAAGGGCTGTGAGACATTTGGAAGTGGGAGTACAAGGTTGGAAGCTAGGTTGAAGGAAAGGTGACCCCCCACATTTATGCGTTGACATTTCTTCAACCAAGTCATGGTCATTAGATACCTGTGTTCATTTATCCATTTAGGCATACCTTCATTTGACGACCTTTCAAGAAAAACATAGTTAAAAATGGTGGCTATGCTCTCAAATGTGCAGTCTTACAGGTAACACACAACTGTTACTCTTTCATATTCGGAATTTGGCTGCATCTAATGCTTATGTCTTTACGTTAGATGATTTTCAAATTTAATCTTTAATCTTTACATTCTTTTGGATGTGGGCTTAAAAGATAGGTGGGCATTTTTGTTTCTTCATGTGAAGTCTTTCAAAAGAATAAAATAGTTGTAAAAAGTGCATGACTTTTACAACCCTTGCCCATTCCCAGTGAAAGGTGTGAATCTGTTAGCATGAACTTCTTTATAGGGTTGCCTCAAGAGGGAGGAAAAATACCAGTTTGTCGTGGTTGATTGATTGACCAAGCATGTACATTTTATTCCAATAGATACTACTGCAAAAGCCTCAAAAGTTGTTGGATTGTTTATGCAGTATCCAAAGCCTCAAAAGTCATTGAATTGTTTAGCAACACATCTATATGCTACATGGGCTTCCAAAGAATCTTGGACCTGCTTCTTATAAAACTCACACTTGCTCAGCTTGGCATAAAGTTTGTGCTCTCTCTGCACCGTTTTTTTCCACAGAAAAAAATCGCAATTTTATTCCAAAAAAGAGCAAAATTACATAAGTCAGATGCTAAGCAGCTTTCAGAATCTTCCTTGTCTCAGGTGTCCAGATAAACTGTGTTATCAAACAGTTCTAACATCTTTTCTCTGCTGTACAATCTCAAAATTTTTAAAAGCAATTATCATCTCTAAACATTTGTTCTTAGACCTTTCTGTCAACAGCCCTCTTACCCTGTTATACCTAGATAGAATTGGCATAAGGGAAATCTTTAGAAGACTTAAAAAGTAACCATTTTCAGTAATGATTTTATAAAGGAGCATGATGAAATTCATGGCAGTGGCCATTCTGATCTTCCTGAAGGATCCACTCCCCCGAGCCTGAAGCCAGCCTCCTTTTGATAAGCTGTCTGCAATATTGTTCCCGTCTTTGTAAATGTGATTGTAAGAAACAGAAGTAAACTCTTCCTGAATACCCCAAATTCCTAAAAGAGCGGCTGGAGGAGGAAATTTCTTAAAGTGTATTCCTTGTTGAGGCATTTTATGACAAGCAGTGAGTCCCCAAAAATCTAAATGTGAGATTTCCCATATTCTGCAGCTAAAGTGAACCAACTTCAATGCCATCATCTCTGAGAAATTATTTCTCCCCTGGCCTATGCCTGCTTTGAAACAAAGGGAATGAGAATCCAATAAATATAGGATTCCACCTGCCCCGCCGTTTGGAGGGTCTCCTTGGTGAAGCACCATTAAAGTATGCCCAAGCCCCTCATCGATCAATAACTTTTTCCATCACCATTCTTGGAGAATCGAGATTTAACAAGTTTTGTTTGACTGAGGGTGCCAAAAATATTCAAACCTTGCAGAGCACTCTATAATGGAGGGATTATCCTATCATCAAAAATCAAAGCATTCCTTGCCAACCAAATGCCCCACACCACAATTAAAGGCAAAGCTCTGAAACCCTTTGTATTTTCATTCTCACACCATATTCTAAGGCCTTCTTTGAAATCTCCTGACCAAACAAATCTCAATCTTGTGAGTCCTTCCATCTCTTTCCACACCTGTTGAGAGAAAGGACACGACATGATGATATGAAAGTTGGATTCACCATTTGCTTTGCAAAGACTACACCACCAAGGACCATGATTATTTCTCTTTTGCAGGATGTCCCAGGTTAGCACCTTATTATTTAGAAGTAACCACATGAAAATACGGGTTTTGGAGGGACACTTGAATCTCCAGACCTTCCTCCACCACCACTTTTGAGGATCCAAGCCCCCCCCACCAAGCAGCCAAGGCTTTATAGCCTTCCTTCGGTGTGTAACCTCCAGAGGGATTCAGAGAACAAACCAGAGTGTTATAGTCTTCTTTTGCAGGATGTCCCAGGTTAGCACCTTATTATTTAGAAGTAACCACATGAAAATACGGGTTTTGGAGGGACACTTGAATCTGCAGACCTTCCTCCACCACCACTTTTGAGGATCCAAGCCCCCCCACCAAGCAGCCAAGGCTTTATAGCCTTCCTTCTGTGTGTAATCTCCAGAGGGATTCAGAGAACAAACCAGAGTGTTATAGTCTTCTTTTAATCGAACAAAGCTAGACTTGAGATTTTCTATATATCTATCCCAGATAGCATAATCTTCTACTCTAAGGCCCGACTCTGTGCCTGATAGCTTCTTGTAATGCCAAATCGTCGTCATATTGTCATCTGCCACCTGTGATAAGGTGATTATACCTCTAACTCTCAAATGTTCTATAATATTTACTGGAAGCCTGTACTCATCTCCACACCCAACCCACTGGTCGAGCCCTACTTTCATCGTTGTGCCTTGTCCAATCCTTCAAACCAACCAGTCACCAACCAAAGGATAAGCTAATACCACAACTTTCCATATAATTGAAACATTTTGAAGACTCTTGACAGGTTTTCTCAGCCAGTCATCTATTTTATCTGGGGAGATGTATTTCATGCCGACCACTTTGCACCAAAGACCATGCTTCTGTAATAGTCTCCGGATATTCTTTGCAGCCAGAGCTTTAGAAAACTTTAAGACGTTTTTCAGACCCCAGCCGCCTTGGGCTTTGTGGACTGCCAATTTCTTCCATTTTATCAAAGGCAATCCTTTCTTATCACTGCAGTCTGACCAAATAAATCTAAAGCATAACCGTCTTATATGTTCTAAAACACCGTTTGGAATCCAGGACAAGAATGAGCAATAAACAGGGATTGCCTCAAAACAACTTGGCCAAGACCAACCTACCTCCTCTGGAAAGGCATCTATTGCACTACATATTTAGTGTTTTTTCAACCTTAGCAATAAGCCACTACCAGTCTTTTTTTTATAATAATTTGCCTTGAGATAGAAACACAGATAGTTCAACCCATTCTCTAATTCTAATTGTTGGTAAGGAAGTAACACAGTCATAATATCTTTATCTGCATCTGAATTACCATAGAAAGAAACTGTTGACTTTTCAATGTTGATCCTTATACCTGTAGCTTTACAAAACAGCTCTATAATTTTGTTAAGTTTTGCCACATCCCTCCTAGATCCATCAAATAAAATTAAGAGGTCATTGACAAACAAAAGATGAGTCACAAAGCAAGTGTTTGCCACCCTTATACCTTTGAAATTTCCAGCCCTATGTGCTTCCTTCAGTGCTCTACTTGGACCTTCTTAACCCTCCTTCTGGTTGGAAAAATGGAGTTGCTGAGCCATTTATAAGAACTGAGAATGAAACTGAAGTTACACAATTCATTACCCAAGTAACAAAAGGTGCACAAAAGCCCAAATGGATAAGTAAAAGCCTCAAGTATAGCCAATTTACCCTGTCATAAGCCTTTGACAGGTCTACCTTTACCACTAGTGGCTTGAGCTTTTTTATTTTTATAGTGCGAAGGCCCTCTTGTGCCACCCCTACCACTTCATCAATCTGTCTCCCGTCCAAAAAGCCAAATTGCTCTTTTGAAACAGAGTTTGACAATATGACCTTCATCATTTTGGCTATTATCTCTGAGATAATCTTGTATATGCAATGACACAATGAGATTGACCTGAACTTTTTCAAATGAAGAAGGATTGTCTGTTTTTGGAATAAGAGCTACGGAGGTTGCATTGAAAGCTGGCAGGATCTTTTCAGTAGCTCTAGATTCTTCTATCACCAACCTCAAGTCCACTTCAATGAAATCAAAACACCCCCAAAAGAATTCAATTGGCAGCTCTTCGAAATCAGGGCTCTTATCTTTCTGAAAACTCTGTAAAACTGATAGCAATTCTTCTTTACTTATTTCTTCCATTAGATTCTGGTTGTCTTGGTTTACAAAGTGTGGGAAAAAAGAACACAATCTGAGAACCTCTGCTATAGTAGCCCGTCTCTCAGCCTGATAAGAGTCTCTAAAATGCTCTATTCCTGCTTGAGCAATCTCTGGGTAGCTAGTGGCCATTTCTCCACCATTTTTCTCAATCTTCCATATAGTATTTATGTTTTTCTTGAAGTTTGCAAATCTGTGGAAAAACTTAGAATTTTCATCCCCCTGCTTGGAGCCAGAGAGCCTGACTTTTTAACCTCCAAGCTTATTCTTTTCTAGTAATAATGTCCTCTTTTTTGCTTCCAATGAATTTACCTCAGCTTTTGTTTCTTCAGTTAGAAATCCAAATCCCTCGCTGAAGTGCAATATTTCTAACTTATCTTCCACCTCCCGAAGAAGTCTCTCATCCCTAGCCTTTTTAGAGTTTGACCAATCAATAGAGGCCTGCTTGGCCCTCTTTAGATTCTTCATAAACTGTTGTGCAGTAGAGTCGCTGTATGAGACATCATATGGTATCCAGGTATTCTTAATTGGCTTTAGATAATCTTTCTCCTTTACCCACTCTGGATTTAACTTGAAAGGGCTTGGTGGGTTTTTCTCTACTGGAGCCAATTCCAATAACACTTGAGCATGATCAAAATGACCCCCACAAGCCACCCACTGACAGAACCTGACTTGTTCCTCAAGAAAAAGTTCTGAAATAAGAAACTGTTAAGCCTTTTGGCAATCCTTGCCTCACCTGCTCCGTTATTTCTCTAGGCAGGGTTTACTTTTGCTGGCTCAATGTCCACCAGCCCTACCGCCTCCAATTTCCTCAGAAAATACCCCAATAAGTAGTCCACTTGAGCTGCAGGATCCCAAACTTCTGAAGCCCCCAAAGTAAAGTTGAGATCTCCAACAATGATAGTAAGACCCTGCTTTGACCATCTCCAGTGAAATATTTTATCCCAATAATTTAATTTGTCTTTGTATGGCCCATAAATATTCAGGAAAAGTATGTCTTTTCCCAAATCTTGAGAGTACATAGCCATTCCCAGACCTGAGGAAAATGACCAAGAATCAGTGCAAGCAAAAAACCTTTTTTTCCACCCTGAAATGAGTCCCCCCGGCCTTCTCCTAGAATCTACAAAGATAAAAACCCAGTCCCCCAACAAACGTTCTAACTCTACTACTAACATTCCACCTTCAGTCATGGTTTCTTGAAGTAACACTACATCAAAATTCTTTGCATTTATAAGCCTCTTTAAAGCCATTTTTTGGAGGGATTGGCGAATCCCCTACAGTTTAGGGTTAACACCTTCATCTTAAATCCTCTAATGGGGTATTTATGCCTCTAAGAACCCCTTCCAATGACATTTGTCTACTAGCAAAGATCTCATTGCTTTCTTGTTTTTGAGACAAGGAAATAAATGATTTCCGACCCCAAGAAGTACCTCTAGTGCCCTTTTTATCATATTGACCCAATACCTTGTCAATTCCACCAAAAAAATATTTTTCCCCTTTTTTCTAGGTTGTAGATTGTATTTTTTACCCTCTACTTTCTCTCCCTCAGAGAGATCCATCGAGTCTTCCTTATTTGAACTAAGGTTAACAGTGTTAATGGAAGATGATGCCTCCCTGGTATTCTGTACTAATTCCCCAGGAATATGACTAATAAGGGAAGGAAAAGAGTCTTTGAGACCCGAAAGGCTGTCTAAAAAGTCCCCTTGACTCCTCGAGTCTTCTAAAATTGGAGGACTCTCCCAATTCCCAAATTTAAGTGAATTGGCATATGTGTTTAAAGAAAGAGGGGATGAAGAAACTATATGCTTACCTTTGTCACGTGTAGAGTGCCCTAAAGATGTCAAAGGGGATTGAAGTGTTGTTTGCTTGTTTGTCTTCTTCCATCCAGAACATTTTGCACCGTGACCTTTCAAGGCCTCTGCTAGTGATACAATCCTTTCTTCTTTCTTTGATGCCACTCCTTCCATAGTAGCAATAGTTTTGGAATTCAAATAAAACCATACATTGGGGAGAATATCCGACTCCTGGTTCAAAATTACAGCTCACTCACTCTTTTAAGAGTTTTTTTTCCAATGTGTCATCCTTGAAAACACCCTACCAAGGCTTTTCCACTCATATTGACAACCTTAGTCAGCATGATTTTCACGCCAAGCACCAGGTTCACTGGGTCTTTGCATTTTTTAACACACTTCTTTCATTTTCAATCTCCCCCAGCAACACCTCTATTAACCTGCTTTGATGAAGGGCTAGGGTTGGCACCATGAACATCAACGATCTGGGGATTATCCTTTGAAGTGGCGCGGGAAAATCCTAGCGATGCACCACACAACTCCTCCTAGCCCAAAAAGGAACTTAGAAAACCACTAGCTTCCATCAAATAATCCTCCCACCTCGACTTGTCCAAGCACTTACTGCAACTATATTCAGGAAGCACATCAACACTACCATTCACTGGATTAGAAAACCCACCCTTCACAATGACCAATAGGAGACTCGTTTGAGTAGAAGCATTGAGATAACACTCAAACTACCTGCACAAGTAGGCTCAAATTGGATCACATCCTTGTCGTAAATTCCCTTGGATTGTGTGAGCCCTCGATCCTAACCCCTTGCTTGTGGCTCCTCCACCTAGTGATAGAAAACACTTCAAATCGTCCATAACTCCCAACACCTCTTCCAACTCCCTCCTTTGTCTTGAAGATTCATTAATTGACTTGTCTAGGATTGCAAATTCACTTGCACAATTTTTTACCAGTTTTTTGAGGGTTTCTAAATTTTCGTTTGGTAGTGGAGAAGCCCCCAAGGGCCTCGGCCTAGACACTTCCTCCCCTTGCCCATTTGAAAAAGATCTGAATCTAGGGCATGTCCATATTTGGAGGCCCTTGTATGGATCCTCATTGAAATCAGCCAACTCTTCCTCCATGATTCAGTCCCTACCAAAGATGTAATCTATAATGCAATTACAAAATAATGCATTCACTCTCTCCGTACTTGTAGCATCGGGTACTAGTATTCTTTATGCTCTTTTACAAATCTCAAATAGATCAAAATGTCACCCAAAAACATGAGGACAAACTTGTCTAGGCACTTGTTGAAAACACTATTCATTAGGCACATGAATGTAGCTAGGGCATTGGGTAGCCTAAGGGATAGAACTACAGACTTGTAGTGTCCATAGCGTGTTATGAACTATGTCTTATAAATGTCATTATCCTTGATTTAGATTTGATAGTGCCTAGACCTCAAGTCTATCTTTCAAAAGACCTTGGCTCCTTTCATTGGGTCAAACAAATCATCTATCCTTGGCAAAGGATATCTATTTTTGATAGTCACCTTGTTTAGTTGCTTGGATTCAATGTACAACCCGAGTGTGACATCCTTCTTCACGAAGAGTTAGGTCTAAAGTAGCCTTTATCCAATAATGATTGTATTTTCATCTACAACTCCGACAATTGTGGTGGACTCATTCCATAAGGAGCCTCAGATATTGGCTCTATAGAAAAGTCTACTTTTTTCTTTCGAGGAAGTTTTGATAGCTTGTCTGGGAACACATTAAATGACTGGGTAATCTTGAAGGCTAGACCCTGTATTATTTGAAGGAATTGTCACATCCACAGCATAAACTTGACAACCTTGTCTCAAATATCTCTTCACCTTGATTGAGGAGATGGGCTTATTTGCCTAGGACATGTTTTATTTTCCCTTCATCTTCAATACATTCAAGGCTCTTCTTGTAACAATTCACCTTGGTTTGATGAGGTGCGAGCCAATCTAGTCCAATTAGGACATCATATGGCCCTAGAATTGGAATACACAAGTTTGCCAAAGTGGTGAATTCATCCAATTGCTATGTCCATTCTAGAATCATCTCTTGGATTGGTTTCTGTATCTTTTCAAGCATTTCCACTGACTATGGTGACTCTAGTTTGCTAGCTCTAAGCCCACCCTTAGTGACTACATAAAGTGCTACGAAATTATGATTAGCTCCTTGATTGTGATAGAGGTGGAAGTCATTGTTACCTTATACCTCAATCATGGTAGCTTGGTGGTTTGCTTGTAGGTGATCCAGTGTTGCAGAAATTTTGCCTGCATTGGCTACATCCCCCATGGTTCTACCTCTTGCATGTTGTGGAGCTTCTTGACTCTACCTTTATCATAGGGTTGTGTCTGAAGAGAAACGAGGTCCTGTGAGGCTGCCAAAACAAGTCTGTCTTTGACCAGATTTTTTGGCTCTAAGTTTAAACTTCGTGACTGTCCTTTGCTGCTGTTTTAGAACAGCAAACAGTCAAGTACTTTCTGCTCACAATTTTGATGGTTAAGTGTCCTTTTGAGGTGCCCTTGCAAGTGTTTTATTATCCCAATGTTAGCACATGCAATATACTCAAAACAAATAACACTAC
>ML812365.1:61459-77984 GCA_009831015.1 Picea engelmannii
CTCGACTGAAAGCTCTAATACCACTCTAAACATACTCAGTTCCGTCATTCGCACCATCGAGGAAACAAGGCAATTCTTCCACAAATTTTCACCGTCAAACTCTGATGGAGAGCTCTTATATGCTCTGACTCCACTCTGTAACATACCCAGCCCCTACTTCTAAGGATTGGAGTACCAATTGCCTCAATCCACACTCTAACCTCTGATCTTAGGATCCCATGGGCTCTCCATTAGATCCTTTAATAATACAATAGTGGAAACATATAAACATACAAAACAAATCTTCTCATACTCTTTAGAAAGCATGCCAGGTTATTCATAGTCCATTAAATTTGCATTTAACTACGGATGTAAATGTAACAAATATAAATCAATAGGAATAACCTGTAAAAGATCTAGGAATCATAACTGCATAAATAAGTCCATGAAACCAAATAAAAACAATCACATCAGTTGTACAAGAGACAAATACTTATCTTTGGAATGATTTGCACAATGATTTGCCTATGAAGGATTTTTCAGGCAGCCATATATGCTCACATCTTGCAGAGTCCCCAAGATGCAGGCCGTAGTATGACAACATCTCTCTCTCAACCCAAAACCACAATCATCTGCTAGGAAAGACACACAACTACCATATACGAAACTTTCACCAACAGTGCCAGATCAAGACACACAACTATCATATACAAAACTTTCACTAACAGTGCCAGATCAAGGAGAAGATTCACAAGTCAAGAACCCTGCTGGGTCCAACTAAAGCACGGAGCATTTATGGCTCATTCAATCGCTACACGATCCTTTCCTGCTCGCAGTCTCTGCTGTCTCCAACCAAACCAGAGCTATGTGCCCTTTTTGCTAGCTTCTGCTCCAGAAAGATTGAGATTAGTGCCTACTGTGGCAATGAAGCCCCCTGCTTCCGTGCCTTGCCATTTTTCTTCCACAGAGGACAGGATCTGAAAGCCTACAACCAAGACCGAAAACTGAAGTTGCTTTCCAAACTGGAGAGCTGTCAAATCCTTATGGGTGGAAAACAAAGTGAGAGTGGAACCCCTTTCCCCCCATTCAAAGGCCTTTATATAAGGCGACATTGACTTGATTTCTCACCTAGCCCTTGACACTTGCTGCACATGGGCCTCCCCTTATTTATTCCTTTCTTGGCAACTGTATGCTTTATTTATCAATAAAAGCACAGGGCTTCTTGTCCTTATTACAACTTACATCATAGCACTGCTCTATGAAAAAACCACAACCAGTGGGGCATTCACTAATGAGCACCTGTTTTTTCCAAATACATTAAAGAAACAATACATAGCTTTCTGCTTGGCAACTTTATTTAGTTAGCGGACCAAAATCGGTGTATTATAAGAGATGAGTTACATAAATAGCAGGGTATCTTGTCATAAGACATTGACTTCCATGTAACAATGAGGAGATCTCAAGGTTGTGAAAGAATTGGACGCTTTATTCATTGTATAATCAATACAATGTCATCAAGAAAACATAGACATATTCCAGCTTCAGTTGGCTGACTTCAAACGGCCATAACTTACTCATTTAGAAAAAAACTTCTAATATATGAAATTGAAGCTCTCATAGCAAGCATTCCATTGGTATGAGATCTGGAGCCAAATTCTTCCTTGTTTGTGTGCAACAATTGCCAAAAGTAAGCTGATAGGAAACACAGGCATATTCCAGCCTCAGGAGGTAAACTGCAAATGAATGTAACTTACTCATTTCTTGACAAATAAGTACTTCGATTATACAAAATTGGAACCCATGGAATGAGCATTCTGAGGGTATAAGTTTCAGAATTAGATTCTTTACCATTCTGTATTTTTCCTTCTCTTTTCTTTGCAATATTTTCTGAAATTTGCTTTTCACGTAGATCGTTGCGTTCTTGAGGTTGTAGAACTCAACTGGAAGCTCTAATACGTCTTTGTCACATACCCAGTTCCCACCTCTACACCATTGAGAAAACAAGGCATTTGTGCCACAAATTTTCACTGTCAAACTCTAATGGAGAGCTCTTATATGCTCTGACTCCACCCTGTAACATACCCAGACCCTACTTCTAGGGATCGAAGTACCAATTGCCTCAATCCACACTTTAACCTTTGATATTAGGATCCCATGGGCTCTCCATTAGATCCCTTAATACAACATTGGAAACATATACACAGACAACAAACAATCTTCTCATACTATTTAGTAAGCATAGCGGATTATTCATGAATCGTAGCCCATTAAATTTACATTTAACTGTGTATCTAATATGTAACAAGAATAAATCAATGTGAATAACATATAAAGATCTAAGAATCATAATTGCATAACAGTCACAATGATTTGCCTTTGGAGGTTTTTGCACCCAGCCATATATGCTCAGATCTCACAGAGCCCCCGATCTGCAGGCCATAGTCTACTGTCTGATAACATCTCTCTCTTAACCAAAACCCTAATCATCTGCTAGGCACAAGCACAACACAACTATCAAATACAAACTCTCTTCAAAATTGCCAGATCAAGGAGAAGACTACACAAGCCAAGAACCTGCTGGGTCCAACTAAAGTAGAGAGCATATACGGCTTATTCAATTCATAGATGACCCTTCCTGCCCATAGTATTGGGCAGTCTCTGATGTCCCCAATCAAATCAGAGCTATGTGCCCTTTCTGCCAACTTCTGCTCCAGAGAGGTTGAGACTAGTGCAATGAAGTACCCTGCTTCTATGCCTTGCCATTCTTCCTCCATAGAAGGCAGGATCTGAAAGCTTACAACCAAGGCTGAAAACTAAAGCTCACTCTCCAAACTGGAGAGCTCTCAAACCCTAATGGGTGGAAAACAAACAGTGAGAGTGGAAGCCCCTTTCTCCCTTTCAAAGGTCTATATATAGGGAGACATTGACTTGACTCCTTACGTAGCCCTTGGCAATTGTATTACAGCTTACATCATAGCTTTGCTCTATGAAATAACCACAACCAGTGGGGCCTTCACTAACGAGCACATATTTTTGCCAAATACATCAAAGAAACAATACTTAGCTTTCTGCTTGGAAACTTTATTTAGCTAGGTGACCAAAATTGGTGTATTAAAAGAGATGAGTTTTATAAATAGGAGGGTATCTTGTCTTAAGACATTGACTACCATGCAGAAATGAGTAGTTCTCGAGGTTGTGAAAGAATTGGATGCTTTATTCATTGTAATTTGTATAATCAATAAAATGCAGTGACCATTTCTTGAAGTTGTGTACTTGTGTTCCACGTTATCATGTATGGGTATGGTATAAATTTCTAATTTTGTAACCAATTCACTAACCTAGTCCCTAACGCTCCTTTTGACTTAACTCTTGGCATGGCTAGGTGCATGTACAACATGACTATTTTGGTATTGATTGTCGGCAACAGAGTAGCAGAACCATGCAGGCAATTCTAATTGTAGCAGACTGGCTTTTCATTACTTTCCTCTATCCAGTTTGGAGCATATGTGGATTGAACTTGTAACATGCGTCCAAAATCCAATTCCTTTGATCACTTTGTTGTTAAACCACATACTCGTCCCTAACCTAGGCCTTAAGGATTGGGTAACATTCTGTGCAATCCTAATCTATTAATTGCATAGAATCCTAGAAGATGTTCTCCTATGGCATAGTTGAGAGTTATGCTAGTTCATAGAATCAATGTGGTCACCAAGCTATTTCAATTGATATTGTATGTCCACACATGAGAACATTTCAATTGTTAGAACAAGTCATCTTATCTCTGAAGAAAACTGAGTTTCTATGAGGCTGCCAACTAAGGTCTGTCTTTGACTTTGAGATTGGCTCTAAGTTTCAATCTCCAAAACTGTCCTTTGCTGCGTTTTAGGACAACAAACGGTTTAGTAACTTTCTGCCCATAATTTTTATTGGTTAAGTGTTCTTTGAGGTGCCCTTGCAAGTGTTTTCGTAACCCAATGTTAGCACATGCAATATAACTGAAAACAAGTAACACTCCTCTACTCTTTACAACACAAATAAGTTGATCTACACTCTAAGCATGCATGAAAATAGGACACATGAATTTTTGGTCAACATGACCCTGGATAAAACTCCCCCGGGGAAAACCAATTTGGAATGAAAGTATATATATGTGATGTTTCAAGCATGGAAAACAACAAGTAAGCAAATACAATGGAACCTGTACAAATAGCATGGAAAACAACAAGTAAGCAAATACAATGGAACTTGTACAAATAACAAGCTACTCTCAAGCTTTGCTTGAAGGTTCCAAGAAGGATGAGCTCAAACAAGTGTGCCCCCTTCGTTTGTTGCCTCTTCCACTGAACTGATGTGCCCACGATCTTCTCTTGGCTGTTTGAGAAACCCTTGTATGCAAATCTCTGTTTGTATGCTGTCCCAAACCTCCACTAATCAGATTTGCAAAAGCTCAACAACTGCTAGTACCTGCTAAGCTTGCGCCCTCCTTCAAGAGTGCGCCCTCCACCAAGCAAGAACCCTCACCACAAAATAAATAGTCCCTAAGCCTCCTTGTGCCCTCCATGAAAGATGGCGCCCAAGCTCTCTTCTCCCAATACTTCCATTCTCATCCTCTTGCTCCTCTCCAAACTCTCCAAGTGAACAAATGAAGGAATGAGCCTCCTTTTTCCCTATGCGTCCCTCATAAGGAATCATAAGGAAACCTAAAAGATCAATGGCTAGGATCACTCCAAGCCATATCTAATCCATGGTTGAGATCTCTTAAAAAGAATCTGAACTCAAAACCCACTTTGGGTTAAGTTTAAATAGTTCACTTTATGTCCCCCAATTCACCCACAAAGTGAATTAATAGTCACTTTTCACTTAAGTGACAAATTTCACCCTTTTGACTTAGGGAAATGTCAAAGTGAAAGTAGACATAAAGTATAAGGCACAATGGGTCAAATATTTCCCTCTTGTGGTTAGAGACCCACAACCACAAGGGGACCACTTCCCTTGGTACACCAGAACTCAGCAATCCCTCTTATCGAGGAAAGTGTTTCTCACCAAGCCCATCTTGTCTCTGAAGTAGACATGCTTGCCCCTTAGCAAGGCCTTGGTGAGGATATCTACCACCTGCTGATCAGTCGGAATATACTGGAGCTTCACTTCCCCACGCTGAACCCAATCTCTGATGAAGTGGTATCTGATCTCAATATGCTTCCACCTGTCATTAAACACTGGATTCTCAGAGAGTTTGATACAACTTTGATTATCGTAGTGAATGACCGTCGGAGACAACTCCTGACCAAATAAACCAACCAACAACTTACGAAGCCAAATGGCCTCGCAACTGGCCTGACTAGCTGCCATGTACTCTGCCTCGGCCGAACTCAAAGCAAATGACTTTTGCTTCCGGCTAAACCAGGAAACAACTCCTAATCCCAAACCAAAGCAACACCCTGAGGTGCTCTTCCTGTCAGCAGCACATCCTGCCCAGTTTGAGTCTGTGTAGCCAACCAAACTCATTCCATCCTCTTTGATGTAGTCCAAACCAAAGTCCACTGATCCTGCTATGTACCTCAAAACATGTTTTGCCCCAATCCAGTGAACACTCCTAGGATCCACCATAAATTGGCTGAGAGTGTTCACGACAAAACAAATATTTGGTCTAGTGTTGACCATATACATCAAAGAACCTATCAGCTGCTGTATCTCGTAGCATCCACCGACTGAGAATCTGAAGCGCTAAGCTTCTTCCAGTTGGTGACCATAGTTGTAGACATGGGCCTGGAGTCCTCCATCTGAAACCTGCTCAAGGTGTCTGCAACATACTTCCCCTGCCCCAGAAAGATACGACCCTCCTCTTGCCAAACCTCCATGCCCAAGAAATAGTGCATCAAACCGATGTTTGTCATCTCAAACTCTGATGCAAGTCCCAACTTGCAATTAGCTATGAGAAGCTTTGCTTCTGTGATGAACAAATCATCAACATACAGTATGAGAATGAGTGTATCCTCACCTCGAATGATGTAGTGGAGGTTAGGATCTGCCTCACTCTTCTCAAACCCCATCTAAAGCAATTAAGCGTCAATATGCGAATACCAAGCTCTTGGAGCTTGCTTCAGACCATACATTGCCTTTCTCAGAAGGCACACGTGAGAGTCTCTCTCCATCACCTCAAACCCCTATGGTTGCTCAATGTACACCTCCTCAATAAAGCCATTTAGAAATGCGGTCTTTACATCCATCTGATGCATCCTCCAACCCATCTCTGCCGCTATGGCAATAATGCTCCGAATGGACGTGTATTTCGCAATTGGTGCCAATGTCTCATCATAGTCAACTCCCTTTACTTGAGAGAATCCTCGCACCACAAATCGGGCCTTGTGTTTCTCTATGCTTCCATCTGCAACATACTTGGTCTTATACAACCATCTGGAAGTCACAATTGACTTGCCCATTGGCCTCGACACCACCTCCCATACATCATTGCGCATAATGGAGTCATACTCCTCCAACATGGCATCTCACCGTCTGCGCAAATGTCTTAGGCTCTGAATATGTGATGCTCGTCACCATCGCCAAGTAGGACCCAAGCCTATTTGGTGCTCTACTCTCTTTGAAAAACCCCCTGGGATCTCCAACATTCTCCTTGGCTTCCTTTAGGGTCTCTTGAAACCATCTCGGTTTTCTCTTCCCTGGAGTAACCAAAGGAGAAGTAAGATCTCCGTGCCCATGAGTCTTTGCCTCAGATCTCATGCCAACACTCTGAGATCCTGAAGTCTATGCATCCTCTGACTGAACCCTTTGCAACTGTGAACCTGAAGCTGTGTAAGGTAACCCTGTCACCCCTGAAATTGGTGTACTCGACACCTGAGGCTGTGCTCCCTCTGAAACATCATTCTGTGTCTCCGAAACCTCCTCAATACCGTCTCTTGACTCGAGAGACCTCCTGAAAGCTCTACCCTCTTTAAATGTAACATCTCTGCTCACCACCGCTCTCTGTTGTGATGGAATGTAGATCCGGTAGGCCTTCAAGACCTCTGAGTAACCAACTAGAATCCCCTGCTAGGGACATGAGAGTATGTCAAGCATCCAAAAATCCTAATATGCTCAACATCAGGCCTCCTGCCGGTGAAGGCCTCCTCATGAGTCTTCTTCCCCAAAATCTTGTGGGAGTTCTGTTTTGCAGATAAATTGCAGCAGCACTCGCCTCAGCCCATAAGTATAAAGGCAAAGTTTGATCATGCAACATAAATCTTGCTACACCTGTAATCGCCCTGTTCTTCCTCTCGACAACCCCGTTCTATTGGGGGTCGTAAGGCACGATCATCTGTCTTGTGATCCCTACCTGGGAACAAAAGTCTACAAACTCTGTAGAGGCATACTCACCTCCGTTGTCTGACCGCAAGACCTTGATCCTCTTTCTTGTCTGGTTCTCCACAAGAGCTTTGAACTCTTGGAACCTCTTGAAGACCTCACTCTTGGCCTTCAGGAAATAGATCTAGGTCTTCATGGAGTGGTCATCTATGAATGTGAGGACGCCCGAGACATAGGCCCACACACATCTGTGTGTACTAAATCTAGTATCCCAGCTGACCTACTGTCACTGTTGGGGAAAACAACCTTGGTAAACTTACCAAGCGCACACCCTCTACATGCATCCTGATGCTCTACGCTGAACTGTGGCACTCCTGTCACAACCTCTCTCAGCCCTCTAACAACACCATGATGAAGGTGAGGCATCCTCCGAAGCCATAAATCACATAACTGATTGCTGTCGCTACTCGCTGCCAAAGCATGCAGGGGATGAAAAAGTAATCTGTATAGTTTACCATCCCTCACTCCAATCACCTGCCCTGAGATGAGACGAGACCCCTTAGGGTGTATGAGGACCTCTGTCCCTCTGAAGGACACCTCAAGACCTCTGTCCTGGAGGGTGGAAACTGATATCAAATTCTTCTTCAACCCAGGGACACACAACACATCCCTGAACGAAATGGGTGGCATACTCTCCCATTGAAAAGTAACTGTGCCACGCCCAACAACCCTGACTATGGTGTCATCACCAAGCGCAATCTTCATCATGACCTCAGGATCTCTGAGCTGAACTGTGGCACTCCTATCACAACCTCTCTCAGCCCTCCAAGAGCCCCATGATGAAGGTGAGCCATCCTCCGATGCCATAACTCACATAACTGACTGCTGTTGCTACTCACTGCCAAAGCATGCAGGGGCTAAAAAAACAATCTATATAGTTTACCATCCCTCACTCCAATCACTTGCCCTGAGTTGGGATGGGACCCCTTAAGGTGTATGAGGACCTTTGTCCCTCAAAAGGACACCTCAAGACCCCTGTCCTGGAGGGTTGAAACTGATATCAGATTCTTCTTCAACCTAGGGACATACAACACATCCCTGAACGAAATGGGTGGCATACTCTCCTTCTGAAAAGTAATTGTTCCACGCCCAACAACCTTGACTATGGTGTCATCACCAAGCGCAATCTCAATCCTGACCTCAGGATCTCTGAGATCAGTGAAGTGCTCTCTCACACCGGTCATGTGGCTCGAAGCTCCACTGGCTATGTACCAGATGCTGGGTGTCGTCTCAACTGAAGTGCAACAAATAAGGAAGGCAAACTCCCTCTCAAATTGTGCCTGAAACTCCTCATCTATTGTAGCTGCTGTACCACCCGACTTCTTCTTCTTGTTGGGACATTGTCCAGCATAGTGCCCCATCTTCTTACAAGCAAAGTACTTCACTTTGCTCATATCTCTCTTTTGCCCACTGCCACTCTCTCCCTATGGCTTGGCCCCCATCTTGGGACCTTGTCGAGCACCCTTGTTGACCTTCTTCTTTCCCTTTGACCAAAGAGCAAGATCCTCATCACCCTCAGATATCCGCTGCTGTCCTGAAGACCCAGAGCTGCATCTCAACTCCTCATGTACGAAATCATCCCAAAGTCTCTCCCAAGTAGGCATGACCCCTCGAGCAACAATGCCTCGTACAAATGAACCCCAAGGTTTGGAAAAGTTGTTTAAAGCTGTCCTCACCATAAAGTCCGGATCCACTATCTCTCCGACTGCTGCTAACTCATCTCTGATCTGAGTGAATCTGCCAAGGTATGAAGGGGTCGACTCTGACTTGAGCATCTGAATGCCCCTGAGCTTCTCCTGCAGAACCATCTTCCGGTTCTGATTTGGACTCTGGTAAAGCTTGCACAATGAGGCCCACATCTCAAAGGCATGGCCTTTCCCAATCAAATGGGGTATGACATGGTCTCTCACCACATCACATATAGTTCTCTTTGCCTTGTTGTTCCTCTTCCTGAACTTTGCCACCAACATGGGAGCAGTGACAGGAGGAACAACAACGAGAGCCTAAACTATATCCCATAGTTCAAGATCCTCCAAGACAAAGATAAGCCTGGTCTTCCAAGGGGACCAGTTGCTAGCTCCGGCTAGCTTATCCTCTGCCCTCATCTGAGACACTGACATAGCTGTCCACTGAAACTCAAACTGATGCTAAACTGCAAAAGAAATCAGCCTCAACACTTGACACACAAGCATGAAATAAGGCTGTCCAAAACTGTCCAAAAATCTTCCAACTGCATGCTAGAAAATCAGCCAACCCTTTGCCACTAAGGCTCTGATACCATGTAGAAAACTGAGGTACTATGAGGCTGCCAACTAAGGTCTGTCTTTGACCTTGAGATTGACTCTAAGTTTCAATCTCCAAAACTGTCCTTTGCTGCGTTTTAGGACAGAAAATAGTTTAGTAACTTTCTGCCCATAGTTTTTATTGGTTAAATGTTCTTTGAGGTGCCCTTGCAAGTGTTTTCGTAACCCAATGTTAGCACATGCAATATAACTCAAAACAAGTAACACTCCTCTACTCTTTACAACACAAATAAGCTGATTTACACTCTAAGCATGCATGAAAATAGGACACAAGTATTTTTGGTCAACATGACCCTGGATAAACCCCCCCCGGGGAAAACCAGTTTGGAATGAAAGTATATGTTTGCTTAGTGTTTAAATCAGTTGTAGGAGCTTGTAAACATCCTAGAGGAGTGCTATATGTTTTAAGGTTTGCATGTGCTAACATTCAGTGACTAAAACACTTGCAAGGACATCTTAAAAGAGCATATAACCATCAGTTTGAACTTTGAAGGCAGATTTCTTGGCAGAAAATTTTAGACCTGTTTGCTGTCCTAAAACAGCAGCAAGGACAAATTTGATTGAGTAAACTTAGAGCCCAACAAGAGGTCAAAGATAGACCTGTTGGGCAGCCTTCTAGTTCCTCAAAAATCTACAATCTCAAAATGTTGATTTTTAGCGAAGTGTCGATAATTTATGATAGTAAGTACTGGTCAAAGTTACAACAAAGACGTCATTAGCATCTTTGTTAGAGCTAGTGTATTCATTAACATTAACAAAATTACCAAATGTTTAATGGTTGTAGACAAGTTACATCAAGTTTTTGTGACGGGGGATGGGAGGGTGTATGGAAGAGGTTTTGTTACAACTGAAGACTAGGGCCAAATTTCAAGAAATGGTGTTAAGGGCTGGTTGAATAGGGATGGAAACCCTATAATAATGAAATTTTAAAATCTAAAACTACAGAGATGGCATATACATATCCAATAACTATACTAAACCACATCAGTCAAATTTTGATATAAGTGAATCATTGATTTGCACACTAATAGAGAGTATGGAAATGCAATGATACATCATACATTGATTCAAGAAATATGGAAATCATCAATTGGGTTTAAGTAGCTCATGTTCTATCCGATGATCCATCTCTAGGTGATACAACAATGCTTGGCCTCATTGATGCCACTGCCACTGCCACTATCCTTGTCATCCCATCGATGGAAGATGTCTACTGGCATTATAACCAAGCCCACCTTCACCTTTTCATTGTCATTGCCATCAAATTGTGTAGTATCTTCTGCATTGATATCCCACATTGCTAGTCCCTTTATACACTCGAGAGCCTTTTGAATATGAAGATGAAGGTTGTTGTTGCGACCTGTAACTTCTCTACACACTGAAATTCTATCCACGTAATAGACTTGAAGAAGCTTTGGCTGGACCAATCCTCTCAATGATACAAAAAATAAAAATTTGGGACAAAAGGAAAATGTTTAGCGTTCTAAATCTGGACCTTTATTGCCTTCCATCCTCCACCTTCCACTCAAAATGTTTTGGGCTATGGTCAATTGATCCTCCCTCCCCTCCACTGCATTGAAGGAACCATTCAATTCTATGAAAGATACGTATTTCCGTTGAAGAATTTTATTGTTATCAGCAGTGAACCTTTATGCAATAATGGTAGTTTGAAAACTTTACTTCATTCCTTGATCATCAATTAGAGGCACTCAACTAGGCCTCTCCAACTAAAATGTTGGATTCAAAAAGTAAGTTGCGAGTGGGAGACTTATGTTCATCCAATCCTACCTTTTCTATATGATATGTCTAAGTTCCTAGTGTAGAACTCTATTCAGGGTTTCCTGTCACAAGTGGCTGGTAGATGCTCCAATGCATTATCAAATTTCTTGTATATTTATATTTGGCTAAGGGGATTGATGCTGGCAAAATGGATCACTGGCATTATTGGGCAGTGACTGATACATGTATTTTGTCCACTCATAATCATCCAAAGCCTTTTGTTTCTCCTCATTGCCCTCTTTCTTAGATTCCTTAATGTTAACCAACCACTACTTACCCTCATCTACTGTAGAGCCTCTTGCATCTCAGTGATCCTTTTCAACAATATAAAGTAATTTGTCATAGCATGCCTTGGTAGGTTTGAGGGATTCAATCTTCATATGAAAGTTGTAAATATCTATGGATGAATGGTGTTTGCAAAATCAATTGGGAAAACCGTATGGTCCTTCCAAGGTATTTCAAATCATCATTGAGTGCATGCACATGGGTTCTAACTTCTAATAACTACATGGGGTATGGGGTACCTGTTGTGGACCATTAAGTAAGGTGCAGAACAAACATTAGTTTCATTGGTTACTACCAGTTCTTAATTGGAGGGTCCAACATCTTGTATGGGCTCTCGAAGAATCCCAAATTTGAAAGTTGAATCTTTATGCTTAGAAGTTATCAGTAAGTCAACAACTTAGAGGAATGGGCCGGTTAAAGAAGTGTCAATGTTTTGATGTAGACAGCTACTGATATTTTCCCACCTCCTAAGCCCACCTCTAAAATATGAAATCTTACCTTCATAAGTTGCTCTCATCTCCTCTTTGTAATTTTAACATTTGGCACCTATTTGCTCTATAATGATCTTCTAAATTTATGCCCACTTGATGGCATATAGAAGGCCTTGTAGGTATAGCTTTCTTGAACACCTCCTTATAAAAAGAACAAGGAGCAATATAAAATGGAAGGTCGTTACCAAATATAAAATCTATAACTCATGTATTGACTTCTTCATGAAGCTACATGTGCATTTCTCTGATGGTCCTTAAATTAGTCCTGTTTTTGCTAATGTCTTTAGAAGCCCCCATTGTTTTCCAACTAGCCCCTTTTAATACCAACTAATCTCCCTGACGCTGTAGGTTTTGAAAGGGGATGCATTGAAAAAGGTTTTATTTACCCTATATGGGATATTCACTCGTGATGAAACTTTAGAAGCCTTAGAGTAAAATAATGTCAAAAGGGGTATTCTGGTGCATTATATAATCTAAGGCATGTAGACTCAGGTCCCCAAGACAAAGACCACACCGGTCTCCCTAAGGTATTTCAAATGATCCCATGCAATTGGAGGTTAAGTAATTGTTGCAATATGAAATTTTAGCTCAGTTTTACTGCATGCTTTAATCCCCTTGTTTTTTATGGGTAGAGCAGCTTCTTCACTTGAATAACTCCTTGGAATTCTATCTTATGAAAATTGAATTTCCACCTTTGTGTTCCACCATAGTTTTTGGTTTTGTTTTAGTTCGATTTTGTGTCACACTACTGTTTAGTGTTAACCGTATGCTGTTGGTTTAGTTTTGAGTCTGGGTGTTGGCCTTTTGGATTCTGGTAACTTCATGTTGTCCTTCACCGCAGCTGGTAATTTGACATTGTCCTTCAGTGCTGCTCTGCTCATTTTGGTTTATTGTTGAAAGTATAAGGGCCAACAGGAAGATGTTGAGAATTTAACAACCAAAGAAAAGAAGATTGAATTTTGAAGAGAATTTTAAAACACCACGAGTAAACATTACTAAGATAAGATAATTTTATTGATGTCCAATAAGTGACCAGAAAAGTAGGTCAAAATTACTCAAAATATCTTCCCCTTCCTATCACAGGTCTTCACCCTATTGTTTGGATTTTTTACATGGCTATTCCAACTTCCAAGTCTTCATCCTTTTGTACCCTCTTTGCAATATATTGTAAATGATAAAATAACGGGAACTTGTTTTACATTATTGGGTTGGTTAGTTTAGGGTTTTAAAATTTGTGGGTGGGTTAGTAGGTTATGCCAAGGTGAGTTATAGGTTATAATTAAAAACGGATGGAAAATGTTTCCTTGTTTTTTTAGGGTTATAGGAGATGTTTGGTTGTACTCTACGAACAGGTATTCCTCAACATAATAGGGGACGCCCAGTTGCTCCCTGTGAATAGGGGATGTCCCTAACCCTTTCTTAGGAAACCCTCTTCTCATTTCTTGGGAAACTCAAGTGTACATCCTAGATCTTTAGGATGCTTACCCATTTATAATTGAAACTAGTTGAATTATTAATAACACTGCGACATTAGAATTTCCATGTGATATACTCTATGGTCAAGTGAAAAATATCAAAATTTCTGGTTTCTACCAGACGATTTCTATTGAAACAAACGTGGAACAAAAGTATTATTAGTTTTGAAAGACATTGAAATCCAGTGATACTCATTTGATGAATCTAATGGAAGACTTTCATGAGATTGCATATCTAGATCCTTTGATATAGCTTTGTGAGGATTAGATTTGCCAGAAAATTCCCCCAAGTGTTTTGTTGTTTGCAATAGCTATTCATCCGACTACAAATTACTGAGCAAGTGAGTATAGCAAGTAGTTATTGCATTTAGAATTCAAAGATGGTATAATTATTGCCTGCAGTGGTATAAGTTAATTTAGATAAAAGTTACATTGGAAAGCACTTAGGTCCTAGGACTATCATTTTTGTTGATGGCTTAGTGTAGCATGGAACTTTTCTATGTTAATATAGGTGCTAGTAGAGCTTGTCTTTCGGTTATACGGCTTTGAGTTACAAGTGCAGTTCAACTTTATTGATAGCATCCTCTTGGGATTTGAAATCTTTTGTATCTAACGAGATTTTATGGCTAATTCCATGTTTGGCTCTTTAATAATATTCTTTCTCTTTTCATCTTTTGAGCTAACAACAATGCTTCTTACTATTCTCAGGGATTTGGTTCCTAAAAAAAACTACATTAATAATAAAGAATTCTACCAAAATGAATGACTATTTAGTATTGAGTATAAATAGTCTACTGTAAAGTAATCTGTCTATTCCTACTGAAACTACTTATATGTTCAACTAAGAAGCATAGACGAGTCATAAGTTCTACTTCCTGAAGTTATCAATATATAGATTATAAAATATTATATTAATTGGCTTAAACTATAGAATGTGACTTTGATGATTGACTAATGTTCAAATGTTAAAGCGTCAAATTTCAAAATATAAATATACGAGTATTTTATTCTAAGTTACCTGACGAGGGGCAATATTTATAGCCCCACTCCTTGTCAATGCCTTTGCTTTGACTTTCGCCATATTCATCTTTGCCTTTTGGATGGTCCATATCAAATATTTACTTCTTCCAGTTTGCTATTCTCTTTTATCACCTGAAAAAAAGCTTGGCATCGTTATGAAATAGCTTTTCATTGTATGTTTTGTCATACCTAAGAGACTCAGTGTGGTTACCTGCATTTACAGGTCAAAAAGGCGAAGAGTTGCATCAGGTGGAGATAATTTGGATGGTGGAGCTTCAGGTTGGTTGTTATTTTGTATTTAAATGAGTTCCAGAGCAAGTTTCCCATACCCTCTTTAATATAGCTTTTCCTTCCAACAGAAATAGTTGTCATCTATTTTAGGTACTGATACTTTTTAATGCTGTCATGTTTTAGTGACAGATAGGTGTGTATACCCACCATCAATCCTCCTCGAACCTAAGTCTTCTTGACAGAAGCTTCTTAACATTTTCAGTTTTAAGCTAATATGTTAATGTAATTTTATTCCAAGATTTAAAATTCCTTTCTTGTTGAGCTAGTCAGAAGATTTTTAACACAAATTCTGGCTGTATAATGCATTATTATATAGATATTGTGCAACTCCTAACTTACAAGATGTGGGATGCATCACAGTTGCAATGGCTGGTCAAAGTGGTATGTTTGTGTACATTATAGTATTATACTAATATAATCCGCATAGTTACAATGTACATCCTTATCAGGTATGGAAATATGGATATGGCTGTAGCTGGCCATATATACCGAAAATATGGGCATAGATGGCTGTATCTGTATCGTATTCAGTTGTATTTGGGTTTTTCAAATATGGATTTTATAATAGACTCCCGTACTTTAGCTGTATTTGTTTTTTTCAAATACATTTTTTTTCCATATCATAACATATCCATACACTAATGGCAACTTCGATCCTAACTACTGACTGAGCTTTGGATAAAATTTAAAAGCTTCTCAGTTTTAAGAGTCTTCAAAGTAATATATAATAACTATAAGTGATATAAATTGAAAATTTGTGGAAGCAACCTTTCAGCTATTCTACCCAGGATTTAATGCATAAACCAACAATAAGGCTTATATCAACCACAAAACATCCATAATATCTACCATACTATATCCCACCACAATCATAGTATATCCCGCCACAATCATTGAAGGTAAAGAACTGTGTTCAAAGAAGAAACATCAAATTTATTCATCTCCAGGACAGGCCAACTCCAAATAGGCTAATAGTGTATCTTATAGGTAGGATTAACCTTCAAATTATAATGGTGAGAGAAGCATTGGAAGATGATGATCAATGAGAGACTACAAAGTATTTATAGGCATAATTAATAGGACTTTTGTACAATTTACATGTTATCTTTTTTGGCCATGTTGCTGATCTCTTGTAGAGGGTTAGATCCCTTTGACCCTGAGTTAAGCAATGATTCCTTTTACTCCGGAATTACAGGGCCTCTCTCTTTGGTAGCATCTTTAGGATTGATGCCTTTTCTTTCTTTAATTTTCTTAACCTCAATCCATTCCCCTTGTTGTTCCTCCTCATGGGGAATACTAGTCAGGGGAATGTTGAATTTAAAGCAGCTGCAAGAGCCATTCTCTGGGAGGATGGCAAAGACCCTAGCCAAGATCTAGGGTCCCCAGTGCACTCTTGGGGTTCTTGGTCTGGGACCAAACAGTCAGTGCCATGGCAAAAGACCTTTGTTAGGGCCCCCAATATATGACTGGGGTTCTTGGTCTAGGACCAAGCAGCAAAAGACCCTTGTTAGGGCCCCCAGTATATGACTGGGGTTCTTGGTCT
>ML812365.1:86443-99693 GCA_009831015.1 Picea engelmannii
CTCTAGGACACAAAAGCATGGGTAGACACCTTTCTTTGCTACAATTTTAACAGGGCTTACAAATCTTGTTCATGAGGCTCAGAAAGGTGGATGGGGCATTGCAAAGTCCAAAGGCATCACTAAATAGTAAAAAATCTTAATGCCCTTTATGTGTGTGGAAGGTTTCTTAGGATTTCCCACCTACTTCATTTGGATTTGGTGGTATCTTGAGTGAAGGTCTAGTTTAGTGAAGAACAAGGTGACACCATGAAACTCATTCAAGAGATCATCAATAGATGGGATGGAAAATTTGTCTTTAATGGTCAACTTATTGAGAGCACGAAAGTTGGGACACGTGCCAGTTTCCCTCTTACTTTAATATCACGATCATGAGTGATGAGTAAGGGCTGGTATTGCGATGGATAACGGTTGTCTCCAACAATTTCTAAATGATCTTTGCACATTAGTTAGTTGACTGTCTCGAAATAGGGGAATACAGTGGTCATGCTTGCCATGTGAAAGTGGCAAGCCATAGGGTCTTTGGAATACATATTGATGTTTAATCCAATGTTGCCAATATCGTGAGATTTTTCGAGTTTTTGAGGGAAATGATATTATTGACTGAAAAAATCATGAGAATTTCGCTTGGTGACATTATCGTAAATATCGCGATATTACCGCGCCACGATGGAAAATCTCGTGAACTTGTGGATAGGCCCAAAATAAAGTCGGAATTTGTTTATTTTTTTGTCATTTTGCAAATAGAGCGGAGGGTTTGGAGAGCAAAGGAGGAGGAGAGCATTTCGTCTTGAGCCAAGGACGAGGAGGAGAGCATTTCGTCTCGAGCCAAGGACGAGGAGGAGAGGGTTTTCCTTTGCCATCATCGTCTCATTCTGGAGTGGGGATTGATTCCCCTCAACTGTGGGTGCATTTGCAGGTATGGGTAACAATTTCCATCATTTTTTTGTTTTTGTTTTTTTTAAATATTTTTGCTAGGTTTTCCATTACCTATTAGTTTTCTCTCATCTTTTCCAGGAAGAGAGTGTTTTTATTAGCCATCATCAATTTATTGTGGAGGGGGGATTGATTCCCATCGGCTGTTGGTGTTTTTGTAGGCATGTGTTACAATTTCCACCTCTTTGATTTTTGTTTTTTCAAATTTGTGATAGGTTTTGCAGTGCCTATTAGTTTTCCCTCTTTTTGTTGAGTTTTAGTGGACTGTGGGAGATCTACTATTTAGGTAGAATCTAAATTTGTTTGTTTTTATACAAAAAAATTGTATTTTGATTTTTCAATTTTTTTTGTGCCATAGGTTCAATCATTACTTTGAAGACTGAAAATGTCGAAAAATTTGGACCTTATGTCAGAATATGGTGAACCTGAGAGGGGGTTTAATAGATAAAGGTTGAATTGCTAATTGCATGGGAAGGAAATGAGTTGAGGAATCACTCGTTGAAATACCACATTGCACACATTTCTGGACATGAAGTGGGAATTTTCCCAAAGGCAAGCCCGTAAATTATTCATATTGACAACAAAGCACTTGATGATTTGGGTATAACTAGAGATACTAGGGAAGCTGTGAAATCTCAGTTTGGAAGGGAAGGAGGTGCAAGATCCGAGTGGGGAAGTAGTGAGAGTGTTTCTTCGGCTTCACCTTCTAGAATGCCCTCAACCATCTCATCTTTTTTTGTTCCTAGAACCACACTTGGTGCACAACCTTCTATCAAGTCAACTGTTAAAATAAAGGAGGGAAGAGGCTATAACAATTTTGTGGTTAAGTTTTTCCTATGGAGAGACATTCATTTTAACATTGCTAAGAACAACCCATTCTATCAATACACTCCATGGCCCCATTCACATGAGGTATTTTAATCCGCACACCTTTTTAAATTAATGGATGAGCGTAAGCTTTTTTTTTGTAAATAAAAAAGGCAATTCCTATTATAACTTGTCACATACAAAAAAGCACCTGTCACCAGGCTGCTAACTGTTCCGTTGAATTAGCGGAAACCGGGATAGTTGGCAGCCTGTGATGTCCAAGTCAAAAAATGGCGGTCCGCTATCTGCCCTGCCAAGAGGAAACCAGGGCAGGTAGCTGCCTGTAGTCTTTACATCATTGGTCAAAAGTGAAACTGGAAGTAAAACTAGACTAGAATTAGAACTGGACATAGGACCAGAAATAAAACTAACATCTAAGCAGGATATTGTACACCAGAACCAGATTGAGCTCCATTCCATGGAATTACCCGTTAGCATCAGATGTTGCGTCGCTGGGATCTCCGTTGTGAGGCCTGTTCCAAGTCTGCAGGACAAAAGGCCTTGCGCACGTCAGATATTTTTGCCTAGCTGGTGCATTGGAAACTGCCTCATACAACATGTTGATGCGTTGGTGCATGAGTATGTCGCGGTGGATCTGATCCGCCATCTGGCTCCGCAGCTTGAACATTAACTCCAGTTGTTTCGGGTGGAAGAAGGGCGGGGGGGCATGCCATGGTTTCGGGACTGTCGAGATAGGTGGTGGCTCTAGGACCTTGCCACCCTTCACCGTCATGCCACCCACAGCCTCACCTGTAGCATCTTGTGTGCCATCCTTGTGCACCATCCTCCTTCCCAAGTTCCTCGTCCTCTGCTGCGGCGTTGGAGAATTCATTGTCACCTGGAAGCAAGGCGTCCTGAGAGTCAAGGTGGAGGAATTCCTCCGGGATTTCCTCCTCCACGATACAAGTGTGAACCTCCTCTGCCTCCTCCATGGTGCTAGTGCAGTGGCAAACCTCAGTGGCCGGTGCAGTGGCTTCCGCTGAAAAATTGCTTGGGGGATGCCAATTCTCTGGCACGGTGAAGAGAAGGGATTCCGGAGGGATGTGTAAAGGTTCCTCCGGGATCACTTCCTCCACATAAGCCATTGGAGGTGACCTATCCTTCACTCTGCTGAGTGCAGGCTGAGTGCGCTGAGTGCGGGCTATGGAGAGTGCCCTCTCTAACTGCTGCCTCCTCCTCTGTCGTGCGGTGAAGCTGTGCCAGGCAGGGCCGCGACGCGACTTGCCTCTCTCCCTCGACATCGAGGAGGTGATGCGTATCGCTATCGTGCAAGAGGTCCTGTGGTGGTTTCACCAGAGAACAGAGCTGCTGGCCTGGTACAGGGCGAAGGTGAAATGGTGTGAGCTGCTGCAATGTCGGATAAGAGCGTAGAGGAGCGACATGATTGCTCCCACTAACGTCTCCCATCCATTGAATCCCATGGCCGTCGTTCTGCTCGCGCGAGGGAGCCGTCCTTCGGCTCTTGACAGGCAGTAATGGCGAGCTCCCATATTTAATGGAGAGGGATGGGAGCCAGCCTGCCATATTTATGGCTGGACTCTGGCCTACGTTACGTGGCCGTTGTGTGCTACGTGGCACCCCATCCGGGGTTGGATGAGTGTAAGTTATATAAGGAGTTAAGCATGTTTTAGAAAGGGGGGACAAAACCTTTTTTTTAATTAATTAAATAAAGTGAACCTTTAATTAAATAATTTAATAAAGGTGGGAAAGTGAGTTGGTCTAGAAAGTGGGTATAGAGTTAGGAAAAATTTAGTGGTACGTATGAGAGGAAGGGGTTAGGATAAGAAAAGGGTAGGGAATTAATTGATTAAGGGGGACACTTTAATTTGATTAAAGTGGTATGGATAAGTGGGTTTAGGATTAGGATAGCATAAAGTTAGAGTTAGAGGGTTAAGAGGCATGGGTACAATGGTTTAGGTACTTTCAATGTATGGAAAGTGGTTTTATGGCGGTGAAGAAGAATTAGCGAGAAAAGTTAGCATAATTGCTTAAACTTTCTCTAGGAAATTGCCACCTCACCCTATGCGCCCTTGGTCAAATGATGCCACGTAGATGCCACATCTCACTGAAACTTTGCCACATGTCAGAATTTGCTCTCACCACTTTTCACTGCTAGGGATGGCAATGACTGCTAAAAATAGAAAGTTGGTCGCATGCCCATGACTTTATACGCATTGGATTCGATTTTTCGCAAGGAATCCGAATCCACAATTAGAATTGACACACGAGCCCTGGTGCTCAACTTGCTAAAAATAGAAAATTGTGCCACATCATCTTGGAAGAGTTCCAAAAGACTCAGAACGTCTCAAGGATCAATAATATGCCCTTAGAATATGGATCTAGGGCCTGGAACTCAAATTGCTAAAAATAGAAATCTCCTGCATGTCGCTCGAAAAAGTGTTATTGAGCCTAAAATCATGCCAGGATCATCCCTATATGCTCAAAACTGCTCCAAACTGTCAATAGAGCCACTCAAACCGTGGCTCCTAAAAAGTAGCAACACTTGTCGTATGTAGACATCTCTCTCAAAATGCAAAGGAACACAAGCTAACTCTAACTTTGAACAAAATAACCCTGTACGGATCATATACCAACCTTTGATGGGAACTAACCTCTTGCTCAAAACAAGTGCTAAACTCTGGGAGAATCTTAGAATGCTAGCCAAAATAGTGCATGTTGGCTCTTAACCCGCAAGATTTTCAAGGGTGAAAATCTAGGGGTTAACAATGGCGACTCAAGGGGACAGGATCCCCCTGTGGGATGTCGAGAACCACATGAATATCCGTATCTATAACAACACTGCTTTGTGAGAACTCTGTAAGATGTACCAATGATGCTCTGAAAAGATATGTACCAAAATGTACCCCTGTAAATGTGTGGAAGGAAAGAAGGCCTTGTAAGTTGATCAAGAAAAACTTGTAAGCTGACCTGTAATACCAAAGCTTGTCCAATGGGCCATGGAGTCAAAGTATATAAACCTCCCACTGAAAACTGAAACCCAAGGGGTCTCATCCAAATCCGCTACCCGCTACCACCCAATATGTACACTCCTCCTCATGGTAAATGTGTTGATGTTGACACAAGGTAGAGAGTCACTTCATCAGATGCCAATAATGTAAACACCTATGAAGTGCGAAGGAACACCACCAATAATGTTAATGGGTCCTAAGGTACGAGCACAACTGACACTCTGAAAGATGTTCTGAAGTCAAACAGTGACAAGGATCATTCAATCAAGGCCCAATGATACTCAGCCTGGTCGGATGCGAAATAACCGCCAATGAGGCTAACGACTACCAAGGTGCTCTACTTCTGGGTCATTCGTAGATAATGTTTCATAGTTGATACATGATGACCTGCTGAAAAGAAGAGCAATGATGTCTCTCTTCCCTCAGCGCGAAGTGATAACTCAAGAAGATCAAGATGTAAGAACCATGTACCATATCCCTATTGCTGTATGGGGGGACGACTGACTCAAAGCATAAGACTCAATGATAAGAGATAAGGAGACAAGACATAAGATGATTCAAAACACTCCTATGTCTCCTCAAACTACCCATCCTAAAGGCTCACTACTTCGGGAACAATGACAAAACGGGACCCCCATCCAGACTCACTCTAATGATAGACACGAAGGCTCGGCATGTGAAGGATTTGACATTCAAATTTTGACCTAGGAATAACAGTTATGGACAACCATTTATTCAAGAAAAGAAAGACACACAAGACACGACCACATGCTGATATAACTAGGCAAAAACTCAACAATACTTCTGCAAGGGTCTGAAGTAATTACTGAAGGGAAAAGACACTGTAAGGAAAATGTAGATCGCTGTCCTAAAACTGTAAAAAATCAGCAAGAAGGAAATACTGAAATGACAATGCGGAAAGGAAAAACAACTACTCTAGACCCAAAATTTCTTACCTCAAAGCTGCCTTGATTAAATCATCATACTCAAAGGACCAATGTAACCATGCAGCCAAATGATCAGTCTGACGAGAAAGGTCAACAAAGTCAACCTTCCAGAGGGACCCACCATGAAATCTCATATGACCCAAAGCTGCCTTGA
This sequence comes from Picea engelmannii, assembly GCA_009831015.1. Classification (NCBI taxonomy): domain Eukaryota; kingdom Viridiplantae; phylum Streptophyta; class Pinopsida; order Pinales; family Pinaceae; genus Picea; species Picea engelmannii. The sequence goes on from ML812365.1 coordinate 92,314, forward strand.
TGTACTTGCTGGTGAAGCCATAACTAAAGGGTGCTAGTCGATTGAAGGCTAGTTGGGACTTAGAACATGGCATTTCAATAGTAACAAGCATGAATGCATGAGAGCCGAAACTCTTGGCATGTACTTGCTGAAATGCCTCCATCATTCTGAGTTCAACTGGGTCATGGTGAACTCACCGATGTCGTTGTCACCAAGGCTTGCGTTCCCATTAACAGCGCCAATTTGTTAACACAAATTTCCACCCTTCAAATTGAGTTGATAAACCTGTTATAACAGTGATGAAAACTTGGCTAATTCAAGGAGAAAAGCCCCAAATTGTCACGGGCTAGACCCCTCTTTGTTTGGGCTAGTGCTTGCTAGCCTCAGGGGGGAGTCCCTAGGGTGATTTGCCGCTGTCCTAAGTCTGATTTTCTGTGTTAAAAGACACAAAAAAGCCGCTGTTTGTCTTGGACAGCTTATTAAAACTGTCCAAAACGATGAGGAAAATATAGTTTTTTCACTTGGAGGGATCCTGTAGGGTTAGCACAATAAAAGAGAGAGAGAGAGAGATAGAAAGAAAACTGCTCAAAAGATCAACATAAACCACAATGAACAGCAAGGAAAAGATACTAATATACGTGCAAAATTCACAAAATACCATCAAGAAATAAGGTTAGAAAACAAACACAAAATTTCTTTGTTGATAGGTTTGCAAGAGGGTTGGTTGCGCCACAATTGATGGGTCCACAACCAGTACAATGATCACTTTGCTCAAAGAAGAGTAACTAGACTAAGAATGAGAGAAGAAAGTATGCTAGCTGCTGCAATAATCTGACCAATAACCAATGACAATCATCCATTATATAGCTCTTGAGGGCACACATCCAAGAGAGAAGAGAGAGGTTGCATGGATGGGTAAAAGAGGTAAGTAAAGAACATGAGTGCATGAGGAAGGGTAGGGAAACAGACACACAAGTGTGGAAAACCAAGTGAGAGTGAAGGAAAGACGCATGCCATGAAACTAAGAGTGAGGATCCATGTGTGGAGGAAAAACATGTGGGAAAGGGAGTGAATGCAATTGAGATATGAGAGTGAATGCACATAAGATAGGAAATAGGTGAGGGTTTGCGAGAAGAAATAGATGGAGTGAATGATATATGTGTTAGGCGCATGCTCATAGGATAGGAGGTGAGTGTGAGAGTTCAAGTGCACATGGGATAAGGAGATATGCCAAGCATGCAAGAGAATGTGCACTTGAAATTGAGTGATGGAAAAATAGAAAACCATATATGAGAGGAAGAGGTTAATACAAATGAATAGGAGAGGACGAATGCGCATAAGTGTGAGAGAGTTAGCACATGCATGGGGGGATGAACAGGTTAAGTGATGCATGGTGGGAATTAACATGCGTGGACGAGGAGGTGAGGTGGAGTTAGCTGCCGTGTAAGGGAGAGTGCGAGTGGAGGATGCATGAGGGAGGATGGCGTAGGTGAGAGTTATGGAGTATGATGTGGGGGTGTATCGTATGGTTGGCTCAAAGAAGAATGCACTTTTTCTTAAGGGGAATTCACAAGAGGTATTTTAAGCCACACACCTTTTTAAATTAAAGGATGAGCGTAAGTTACATGAAGGAGGTAAGCATGTTTTATAAAGTTATATGAAGGAGGTAAGCATGTTTTATAAAGGGGGGACAAAACCTCTTTTTTAATTAATTAAAGTGAACCTTTAATTAAATAATTTAATAAAGGTGGGAAAGTGAGTGGGTCTAGAAAGTGGGTATAGAGTTAGGAAAACCTGAGTGGTACGTATGAGAGGAAGGGGTTAGGATAAGAAAAGGGTAGGTAATTAATTAATTAAATTAATTAATTAAGGGGGACACTTTAATCTAATTAAAGTGGTATGGATAAGTGGGTTTAGGATTAGGATAGAGTTAGAGTTAGAGGGTTAAGAGGCATGGGTAAAATGGTTTGGGGACTTTTAATGTATGGAAAGTGGTTTTATGGCGGGTGAAGAAGAATTAGCAAGAAAAGTTAGCCTAATTGGCTAAACTTTCTCTACGGAAGTGCTACCTCACCCCATGCGCCCTTAGTCAAATGATTCCACGTAGATGCCACATCTTATTGAAACTCTGCCGCATGTCAGAATCTGCTCTCGCCACTTGTCACTGCTGGGGATGGTGATGACTGCTAAAAATAGAAAGTTGACCGCATGCCCATGACTTTATACTCATTGGATTCTATTTTTCGCAAGGAATCCGAATCTGCAATCAGAATTGACATGCGAGCCCTGGTGCTCAACCTGCTAAAAATAGAAAACTGTGCCAAATCATCCTGGAAGAGGTCTAAAAGACTCAGAATGTCTCAAGGATCAATAATATGCGCTCATAATCTGGATCCAGGGCATGGAGCTCAAACTGCTAAAAATAGATATCTCTTGCATGTTGCTCGATAAAGTGCTATCGGGCCTAAAATCATGCAAGGGTCATCCCTGTATGCTCAGAATTGCTCCAAACGTTCAAGAGACCCACTCAAAATGTGGCTCCTAAAAAGTAACAACACTTGCCGTATGTAGACATCTCTCTCAAAATGCAAAGTAACATGTTACACAAGCTAATAACTCTGAACAAAATAACCCTGTACCAATCATATACCTGCCTCTGATGGGAACCAACCTTTTGCTCAACACAAGTGCTAAACTTTGGGAGAATCTCAGAATGCCAGCCAAAATAGTGCGTGTTCGCTCTTAACCCAAAAGATTTTCAAGGGTGAAAATCTAGGGGTTAACACCGCCTAATCCACACCTTGGGTCATGTGGAAGAAATCTTCAATCCACTGGGTGTGGCCTTGGAGTCAAGTCACGAGTCAGGTAGCTGTCACTTGACACTCAACTCATCCATCTAGGCTAACCCCTAGTGAAGCCAAGGGGGGTAGTCCCTAATAAAAGAATCTAAGGCTTGTTTATACTAAGCACAATATCATTCTAGGAGTTAATAAAGCAAAACTAGATACAACTAATTAGCAGCATATGATGACACAATGAGAAGATTGCTTAAACCAATGATATCAAATAACTAAAATACTTCAAGTGAAATGATAATAACCAATTGATAATACTTGAAAGTAAATGCGAGTATTTGAAAAGGAAATGAAAGCACTTGATAATAAGCAAAATGGAATAAGTAGATCAATGTCAATAATGTAAAATGTTGTTGTGAGATGTGTTGCAATGCTCTTGGTAAATTTTATTAATTAAAGATGGATGGTTGAATTAGTGGGTTAATTTAGTGCAGTGGACCGATAAATGCGAGTCCACTCGTGAGTGTAAGATTGTAAGTGTGAAAAATAAAAAAATCTAATATAATGTGTGGCCCTTTAACAATTATCCCTCAAATGGGTACACACAAGACTATAGGACTTCCAACGAGGAGAGGACTAGATCTCAAAGTTTCCCTATGAAGTCACATGCAATCCCACAAGTATTGGTCCCCTTTGAGCAATAATGAAAAAATGATTTTCCTAGTTTAAACTATCCCACACTACTCAGTTCCCTTTCTGATCTCAACATAAATCAAGCAAAGCTCGCAATGGTCGAGAGCATACTAAGGCCCTGAGGGGGAAGGTTCGTTTTGCCAAATTGAAATAACAGTAAATGAAACTAAACTAAGAAATTGAAACTGAGCTACTGTTTTGTGGTGCTTGGGTTTATTTTAGATTTATTTTAACTTGCAAAAATGAAAAGAAGCAAATGAAAGAGTCAAAATGCAAAAAGGAGACAATTCCCCCTAGGGGTAGGGGGGATGGCAGGCCTAGTGGGTTATCCCACACTTTATTTTTGGTTACAAATCTTTGGAAGAATGTCTCTTGGTCTTTTATAACTTCAAGACCAAACAAACTTAAGTTTAGATCAAAGAAGAGGTGTTTTAGGGGGGTCCTGGATGCTCCAGATCCACGAAATTTTGGCAGCACTTCCTCCTAGCTGTTCACAAAACCTGCAAAAACAGCAATCTAAAGAAGCCAAGAGATGCCCAAATTCACTTTGAAAGTGCCTGGAAGAGATGTTAGATGTTGTACAAAATTTTCCAAGTGAAAAGCTATGAACTAAGTTAGCAAAAGACCAAGAAAGCAAGCAAGAAAGTGAGCTTTCTTAGTGAATTTTGTTTGTTGTTCGGGACAACAAACAAAATGGCACTAAGATTGCCAAATATTTACTTTTAAGCTTTAAAAATTGAAACTATCTTTTAACCTTGAGATCTGAAATGAGATGCTTACTAAAAGATAAACCGTTTTCATGCAATATCTACTTAAAATGATAGATATTTTCAGATGTAAAGCAGAAATCTATGCATGCATGCTTGCATGAATAAAGATCTAATTAAGATTTATAAGTGCAACTTGGATCTTTATGCATGCAAGTAAAAGTAACAAGAAAATATTTTGATTTTAATGAAAGAGAGATAGAGAGAAGCTTGATTGGTGGAATCCTTGGGCTATAGAGTCTTTAGGTGACAAGTTGAGGGACTATGTTTTCGAAAGCTTTGAAGTTTGTGGAAGGTACAAGCAAGTCCAACCACTTCTCGAAAGATGAGGACTTGGAAAGCTTGGAAAACTTGCACAAAACAGTTAAATGTGGTGCCACCTACAAGAGAAACTTAGATAACATGATCATTAACCGAAATAAACATGCAAATCTTAGATTGCTAATGTAAATGAACAATAAGATCTAAGAAATAACCAAATTTAATAGATCCTATCCTACTGGGTGACAACACCTCTTCAAAGGCTAAATCTAACAAATAGAATACAAGAATTCAAGCAAAGATTACCTCATATATGAAATACTAAACATCAAACATCCACACAAAGAATGATAGCCACCATATGACCTCCAAAGTGTTCTTTATTCCAAAATGATATCAAAATTACAAGTACAATGCCAAGCTATACCCAAACTCCCATTAGCTTAATGAGGGAGAGGATGCTTGTTTATATACACAAGAGGGGCGTAGATCTCGATGAAGAGGGCACGCATCCTAATGTGGGCGAGCCATATGGGAGGACAAGAATGCGCACAACTCAAGCAAACTCCATGTGAAGTCGCCACAAGTCAAGTGAGAGAGGAGAAGGGGTGACACCTTGCCAAGGAGAGGTGGCGACCTCCGTTGGGATTGATGCCCCTTATGCAAATCCACCACATCTCTAGAGAAGTGCACATCTCTCTTGGAAACTCCACCCACTTAACTCAACTCAAGGCTTAAATAATCACAACTCTCGTCAACTCGCCTCAAGTGCCACTAAGTTGCAGTGAACCGAGAGAGAGAGAGAGAGAGAGAGAGAGAGAGAGAGAGAGAGAGAGAGAGAGAGAGAGAGAGAGTTAATTGATGACAAGCCAAAAACATGCCTGGACGTGTTTCCTTAATAATAGGGAGATGATTTATTTGTCTTTTCTTCACCTTTTTCGAGTAAAATTAACTTTTTTTTCTGAGAAAAAGTCGATAATTTCTCTCGAAAAGGGGGTACGTGGGTAAAAGGGGTATTTTGGGTTAGAAAACAATACCCCCAAGGCATATAATGCCTCCTAGTGCCACTTTTTTATTATTACATCAAATTAAAAGGTAAAAAATCCTGTTTTACGGGAAATTTTACGACTTATTAAAAATAATTAAAAAATCTTTGAGGGACCTAATGCATGTCCATAAAACTCTAGATAAATGTTTAGCATGGTAATATACATTAGACACTAGACTCAGACAACACACACTAAGGCCTAACCATTAGTACACACTTTAGTTTTGGAGGTAGTGAGTGAAAAAACTTAGAAATTATAACTCGCTAAAAAGAAAAATATAATTAACAAGTGAAAAAAAACACTCTAGAGTATGCACTTTTGATCAAGTCTTAGGGAGCTGAGTCTTTTACATAAGAAATACCTCATGCTAGCTCATTTTATTACAATTCCCCCATGGGGGTATGGAACATGCATAAAAGAAGAAGATGAAAATTTTTGAAGGTTTTGAATTTTGAATTTGAACAAGTATCTTCTTCAATATTTGTAGATCATCATCAGTCTTTCTTGGTGCAACTAGGGAGGTAACAAGCCTTATATAAATAAGATAGCCTCGTACATCAATTGAGTAACTCCTAAGTAGTTGCAAGTAGGGAAACTAGGGTAGGATGAACAAGTATTTTTAGATAGACGGTCTCATGCTAAGAAGGATAAAGAGAGCACCAAGGCTTTATTTTCTTGTGCAAAATTACTATTACAGGTTCATGGGTGTCTTTAGCAGGAGAAGGTCATTATTTCTAAACCTTATTTGTAAGCATAATTTCATAAAGGTTGCCTTGGTTAAAATATTGCAAGGCCTTGCAAAACATATTCAAGGCACGCAGGTTGAGGGTGTGAATCCTTTAATGGAATCAACGAGTATGGTTAATAGTAATGTGCAAAAGAAAAAAACCCTCATTTCTCAACACAGCGACGGAATGAAGCGAGGCGAGCCAACGCGGCTAGGGCCCAAACCCTAGCCGCCCCGGTCTGGATTTTCGTTTGCAGGAGCTCGGATGCAGTCGATCAGAGCGTTCCTCCCACGATCTGCACGCCAGAGTGTCCCTCCCACGATTTGCAGCAGCCAGAACGTTCCCCCGACGATTTGCACGCGGTTTTGAGCAGCGGTTGTGCCTCTGCGAATTTCTTGTATGAAGGTGGCCGCCGCCTTGCTACGATGGCCCCAAAAACGATTGTCGAGATGGAAGAAGATCCACTGGAAGCATTCAAAGCATTAGTCCGCTCGGCAGGACCTAAATCCAAGCCTCCTATCTCATCTAAGTTTGTTAAGAAGATGGAGGAGATCCCTTCGCTGGAGCTGACTCTAGAGGAGCCTTGCAATCTTGCCCTCATTCTGGCAGAAAATGCCCTCATCGGTAAGTTTACGGGGTTATGGCCCAGCCCCAAAACGGTGGAGGCATGGATGGATGATCGTTGGAAGTCACTGATACAGGGAGAAGTCTCTTTGTGCGCAGTAGGCAGGGGTTTTTTTGTCTTCAGTTTCTCGAGGACAGAGGATCGTGATCTAGTTTTCAGATCTGGACCCTATTTCATGGGGGCGAGAGGGCTGTTCTTAGCCCCCTGGACACTTGACTTCAATCCCGGAGCCGAAATCACCGCAGCCCCGGTTTGGGTTAGACTGCCTCATCTTCCCTTGCATCTTTGGGGGAAGATCTCTGGAGGACATTGGAAACAAGCTCGGGCGTTTCCTGGACAATGTGGAGCCGAAAGGGGATCAGTTTACCTGCGCTCGAATTTGTGTTGAGGTTAACCTCGAGAAAGGCCTTCCGGAAGCCATTAAGCTCTCCCTGGGGGAATGGTTCCATATCCAAGAGCTGGACTATGAGCAGATTCCTTTTA
>ML812365.1:99743-111917 GCA_009831015.1 Picea engelmannii
CCGAAAGGGGATCAGTTTACCTGCGCTCGAATTTGTGTTGAGGTTAACCTCGAGAAAGGCCTTCCGGAAGCCATTAAGCTCTCCCTGGGGGAATGGTTCCATATCCAAGAGCTGGACTATGAGCAGATTCCTTTTAAGTGCCTTCGGTGCCATGCTTACGGTCATTTCGCAAAAAGCTGCCCCAAAGCCTCTGGGGAGCCGGGACCAGTCAAAGAAGATGATTTTCAGCCAGTTTCTAACAGACGAAGGCAACAAAGGCGAAAGGACCCACTTCAGCAGGCTTCGAAGACCACTCATTCAGCAGAGGCAACTCTAGAAAATAAAAACAGCTTTGATACGCTGAAGGAAGATGAAGCCCTAGACCCAGAAACAACAGCAGTTAAGGGAAATCCTCCGACAGACGAAAGCTATCTGGATACCATCCCTCCAGAATCAGTAGCAACGAGAGAAATTCGGGACTCAGATCCGGAGCCCCCTGACCCTGTAGGTCTAGTTGTTTCAACCCCCTCTAGCGGCTCTGTGGAAACTTCTGACGCTGCAGACATTTCAGTTCCGTCTCCACCCCTTACCCGAGGGAGAAAGACCAACAAAGCACGTAGAGAAAAGGAGGCTGCCTCCAACATTTCTTTAGGTTCTCAGAAAAAGCTGGATCCCTTTTTTAAGGGGAAAGGCTCATCCTCCTAGGTTTATGATTTGCTTCTGTCTACTATTGTGCTCACAATTTGTGAGAATTTACTCATGTATGCATTTTTTGTCAGCTTCTCGACTTAGCTCAAGAAGTAAACGGGATCGGATTCCCAAGATTTTCACAAGAAGGTTGGCACCACTATTAGGGGTCACCAACCTTCTTCGACTTTGTAATTCTTTGATTCTGGTTTGCCAGGAAGGCATTTAATACACTCTAACCGTTCTTGTCAAAAAAAAAATGTGCAAAAGAAGTTTATGAAGGTTTGGTACAAGGAAAATAAAATCACCTTGCAAGATATTTATCTTTTTAAGCAACAAGTGCCCACGATGGTGCACAAAGAATGTCCTTGTAGAAAAACTAATTATAGTACCTACTAACACATCAAATGCAAAGATAGAGGTGAGATTTGAAAAAGAGTCTACATAACGCACATGAAAGAGAGCCCCAAGAAGGGAATAAAAAGGAAGAAAAATCCACAAAGTTGCATTAATCAAAGGGACCACATGTTGAAGAGTTGAAGACAAAAGGACCAATAGCTAAGCTTGTTGCATATGGCCACCACACCACGGTGAGAGACAATGGTCATCGAGGCAAGGTCGTGAGTGTCAACAAACTTACTATGGACTAACATGGATCTAGTAAGGCACCCAATATAGAGGTAGATGGAGGACTAAAAGTAATAAGGGGAGATATCAGAGTAGCATAGTGACAACAAGGAACCAAAGAAACAACTAGAATCAAGATTGAGGTGACAGTTTGACCCCATGTGCACATTTCACTAGGATGGATGGATGCTTGTGCTTGGTACCATTTGACCACATTGCTTAACGTATCATGTAATATGGCCTCCACTCATGTTTTGAGGATGAACCATGCGAAGGTGGACGAAATGTAATGTACCTAGGGAGGATAATTAATTTAATATGAGTCACCTAAGAGGAACAATTAATGTAATGTCTCCATAATCATCGAATAAGGCTCACTTGGTAGTTGGTGGGTAGTCAATAGGCCCACTAGGTAGTTAGAGGTAGTAAATATGATAATCGAGGGTAGTTGGCATAGACCCCTAGGAATACTCATGAGAAAGTATATATACACATGAGTATCATTGTATTTAATATAGAGATATGTTTAGGATTGTATTGTAAGAAGCATGGTTTGTGGAGTGATTTGTTATGTAAGGAGTAATTGATGATGTTACTCTCTAGCATAGGGATATATATAGGCTTCCTCACAGAAAAGGGTTTTTTGAACATGAGAGGTCCACTTATGCAGGTCAATTACTTTGAGGTAATAATCCGTTACAATGACAAATCATACCACGTGATTTGTACAATCTTGCTTGAAATAGGGCTTCCTAACTAGGTGAGATGATAAGAAATGAGGTTGCCTTATTAATGATGAAGTGGCCTATAGGGCAAGAGGATATTGCATTACCTGCTGGGGCTAGAGCTTCCTTGAAGAATTTTAAAAATCTAGCTGGAAGAGAGATTTTGTCTCTTGAAGATGGAGGGGAGGATTTGTGCCATTGTGTGGTTAAGCGAGAGGTGCAACTTTGGATCCTATCATGAATGGAAGCGTACATGCAAATGTCCCCATAGAGGGTAGGAGGGTTGGGATCTTCGAACATATTGGAGTTGTTGCCATAAACACAATAGGATTTGGCCAATGAAGCCTTGGGGGTTCCTTGAAGGAAAGGGAGATTGGTGGGCAGGGAGCGACTAGGGTAGAGCCTTATCCCTATTAGCATGGCAGTGAAGCCATCTTCCACACCTTGCACAAAGAATTTACCAACATCCTTTAGCCTTACGTTAGCTACCACTGTCTATTAGAATTGGACTCTTTTATTATTTTCACAGATTGTTTAATATATTAGTTTCTAGTTGTTTATAAACATGTTATCGACACCTTAGGTCGATAGTCATCTCTTATCAAGTTAGTTGTCAAATGTGTTCAAAAGTGGGTCCACTACAAATATGATCATTATGTATTGGTTTATTTCTTATAAGATAAGATAAGATAAGATAATTTTATTAATGTCCAACGAATGACCACAAAAGCAGTTCAATGGGACTGAAGATTACGACAAGTATGAGTACAATGTAATACCACTATCCTTACTCCACATCATCGGTGGACTATATGCAGTAACTCCATGGTACAATTTGGGTCTTATCAAGTCAATTGTCAAGTGCATGCAAAACTAGATCCACCACATACAATGTGAGTGTGCTAACTTATTTCTCATAGATAAGATAAGGTAAACTTAGAAAAATTTATTAATGCCCTACAAATGACAAGAGTAGGTTAATGGGACTTAAAAGTACAACTAGTGTAAGTACATAGTGAGAGTGCAAAAGCAACCTTTGACACTAATCTATAAAAAGGCAACAAAGCAACAAAAACACTAAAATGCTAAAGGGTTAGAAAATAATAATAAAATATGATACAGATACAAAATCCATGTTGAGTATAAAATGCTAGTGTCAAGGTGTGTTAGAGATAGAAGCAAAATGAGGGGATGAACTGTTTGATTATCTTTTTTGGAGAGAAACTTGGACTAAGGGGGTTGGGATGTGTGATCTTGGGCGGAATCTATTTGTCTACCATGACTCTCCTAACACTCGATATCATCAAGAAGAATCTAGTGATGTAGCTTTGAATAATTGAGATAGTGGAGGGGTGAGTAGCCAAATTGTGCCATGTGCAATGCCTCCTTGAGGCCTTGACAGGAATTGGTTTTCTAGCTGTAGGTCTAGAAGATGTGTGGGGTCTCACCCACCTAGAAGTTGATGTTGCATGGGACTATGCATCTAGCTTATGGTCATCTGCTATCGAGATTGAGGGAAAGATTGAAGTGATCGACTTATCAGGGTTTGTCTTGGGTGGACCTTGTACAATCTATTTCGTGAGACCTAGTATTTTCCTTAGGAAAAGAGATAGACACCTTTGGTTTGGGTGTCAAGAAAAAGTAGTGAGGCATCCTTCTAACTCTTGTGTAGGCAATGGAACCCCCCTAAAGAAAAACCTCATATTATACATGGTATTGGAAGATAAGGTGCTCATTCAAGTTGATGTCTCATAGGCGACAAACCTAACAGATCCTTGTTGATCTTTTAATGTGATGATATGTCTCAACCTAGACTTGACGTGAACAAAATTTGCATTGGTCTAAAGGAATCTCGAAGCTATGCATCTTGTTCTTGAGTTTAATTATTAGGCCACCCCTCAATTGCTTGAAATGCTCAAAACAAAAACCTATTAGGACTATAAGGTCCTTGGGAGGGGCAATCCATGTGGACCTATATGTGTTGTTTGTAAATGCACTCTCTCATCACCTTGTTGAACTCCTATTTGGAAGGTAGGGGATGACTAGGAGCATTAAGAGTGTACTATAAAGGGGGGAGATGATCAATAGAAATTTCAATAGATTGGAGGAGTATAGTAGCCTCAGAGAACCAATATAGTCGCTGTCCCAAGGGAAAGGCTTGCAAGTGCAACAACAATTTCCTCTCATGGTCAAAGTGCAAAGAAAGGGTACCGCTCTTGTCCCATAACTAAGTCACCTAGAGATCGTATCTTGTGGTGAATGGAGATCAATCTTAAAATAGTCTCTAGATGCATAGGATGTGTGCCAAACTCAACCTTAATGATGTCTCATGGAATTGTACACTTACAACAAATCATGTGCTGCAACATAAGCAATTGGACTCTCAACTTTGGCCTAGTCGAGTGGAAGAAGTCTTGGTCCCCAAACCTCAGAGCCATTTAGTAACATGGGTTTGATAATTTCACTAGAAAGGTGTAATTTGGTAGAAATGTCTTGAAAATGTACCTAAAATCACTATCACTCAAGTACAAAAAGGGATCCAAAGACTTTATCGAGCTTGGGGCAAGAAATCTTATCTCAATTTGAACCTCAGACTCGTGAACTATACTCCCAAGTATGTATATGAGGTGGTGACCTCAATCTCGTTGCCTTTGAGGAAAACGTTATAGTGTGCTAAGGAGCTATAGAGATGTGAACATCCAAGAGAATGACACCCTTCTAAGTTTTGACGTAGTGTCTCTCTTCGCTATGATTCCAATTGATGAGGCCGTTGCAGTGATCCAAAAGGTCACTAACCAAAAAATTGCAATGTTACTCAAAATTTGCCTTAAGTCAACATTCTTTAGTTTTCAAGGCACTATTGACAAACAAATGTGTGGCATTGCCTTGGGCTCCCCTCTTTCCCCTATATTGGAAAATCTTTACATGGAGCATTTCGAGGTATTGGCTATTAGTTGTTTCACTCTCAAACCTAAGTGGTGTTCAAGGTATGTTGATGATACTAATGTCAATTGGTAGCATGGCAAAGAGAACTTGGAGGAATTTGAGAAACATCTCAACAACCAGTCGCAATAGATCCGGTTTACCATGGAGTTAGAATACAACCATGCTCTGGCTTTCCTAGACGTTCTTGTTACTAAGAATGATCGTATGTTGGCTCATCGAGTTTACTAGAAGAAAAGGAACATTGAACAGTATCTTCACGTTGAATGTCATCATCACCCATCCCAAAAACTGGGGGTCCTTAATATCTTGGCCACCCTTGCCCATAGGATTTCCGAAGATGAGCACTTGGAGCAAGAGAGAGTACTTGGTGAAAGCATTTAATTACATGGGTTTAAGTGCTGGCAGATTAAAAAAGCCTTCTAGAATGCAAGTGCCCTCCTTGGCAATCTTGTGCCTAGTAATAATGATGTTGAAGTTAAATCTAATGTACTCTTTCCCTATATCCAGAGAACCACGGATAATATTGCTCATATTCTGAGGAAGAAGAGAATTAAGACAATTTTTACTGCTTACAAAACCACTAGAGGTCTCCTAAAGTCAGTGAAGGATCTGGTCAACCCTAAATTACAGAAAGAAATTTATCAAATTCCTTGTTCATGTGGACAATCTTACATTAGTGAAACAGGTAGATTGATTAAGGTTAGATTAAAAGAGCATTGTGCTGATATTATCTACAACTGATAGAAGAAATCAGCCTTAGCAGATCATTCTAGTAGGAATAAGCATCACATCTCTTGAGGACACCAAGGTCCTTGCTAGGGTAAACAATTATTCTAAGAGATGTATTGGAGAAGCCATTGAGATTGAAAGGGCAGTCAATTGTGCCAACTGTGATGATGGCCTTACAATTAGTAGGACTTGGCTCCCTAATTTGCACCCTAGAAGTACCTCGAGGTAGATTTTTCCTGTTAAGGTTTTCTTTTCATGTCTCCTATACCTTTTGTCTTAGTTTCCTTGTTTCATTTTCTATCCTATTATAGATCTTTTTGTTCTTTTATTTGTCTTTGTTTAACTTTTATTCATCTTTTCATCCCCATCTACCTTCTATTTTTATAATTGTTGTTTCCTCTCTCTTTGTTTTATCCTCTCTAATCATTGGTTCCCTTTGTTTTTTTTTCTTTTGATTTGTTGGTTTATTCCAATTTGTTAATTTTGTTGTTATTTTTTATTTTATTTATTTTTTGTTTTAATGATTAATTTTTTGGTTATTTTAAGCATCATAGTTTCTTTCATTCTCTTCTTATTAGTTAATGGTTTAAACTAACTTAATTTCGTGTTTATGATTTATTAATTAAAAGTATTATTCATTAATTATTTATTAGTCATTCGGGTTAGCTTCGAAGCATTGATTATTAAGCATCAAGCACCTGTTTATTCATCTTTCTCTTTCTCCTTTGTCCTGATGATGGATTGCGATTCACAGATCTGAAATGTTGACTTCAACATCTCACACACAATGAATTTCAAAAACTATTCTACCCATACCACTATTCTTATTCCAGATCATCGGTGGACATTATGCAACAACTCCAGAGTACAAGTTGGATTTTGTTGTAACTTTATTATTGTAAAATCACTGACACTGATAAGGTGCTGTTCTCCCAGATGTTGTCCTCGAGCAATTTGCATATCAAAAGTTAATTTCATCACAATCCTGCAAACCATCTTTTTTGCTTTCTTCCATAATATCTGTCCATTATCTTATTTTTTAAAGTATTTTTGGGATTTCCCTTCTCAAGAGAGGAGCACACTGAGTTATTTGTCACTGACTATTTGGTGCATTTAGGTCTACCTGGTCAAGTGGAATTCTTATTCTTCACCTTCTTTTCTGAGCTGTTAAGCATAATTTCTTTATTATATATTATGTTCCTGTTTCATTTGATGAGATTTTCATTTGCATGTTTGATTTCTTTATTATATATTATGTTCCTGTTTCATTTGATGAGATTTTCATTTGCATGTTTGTTGAAAGCAACATTACAGGATTCACCGGGTTTAGCCCTTTACCCAGATCTGAACTGTATAGGAATAGGGGGATCAGTGATCCAGATCCAATTCTTCAAAATTTGGGATATTTTATGTTGGATCCATTTCCAGATATAGTATCTGTTTCCAGTGACTAGGGATTCGGATCCATTTGTAGGAATTGTTTTATAGGTTAGGGGAATCGGTTCTCATTGGAAGAATCGGTTCCCATTGAAGGAATCACTATCATTGTAGTTCACTTCAAATTGAAAATCTTATTTTAGGTGGAGAATTTTTGTCACAGTTTAAATGCTTAGGCAATATTGAATGAGTAAAAAATAGCTATTGAGTATTTGATTTCACAGCTTCATGGATGGACTATTTGATTTCACAGTTTTATGGATGTATTTTCAAATGAGAATATTTGTTTAAAAACTTAAAAGCAGGACCTCTAAGTATGATTAGAATCCTCAAGTTTTGCCTCTTTTGCTAACTCATTCAGTCAGCAAAACAGCATCATTGCTGCCTTTGTCTTCCTTTCATTTCAATTTTAAAATTTATCATCAAAGAGCTCTTTCAGTCAACAAAACAGCATCAACGCTACCTTTCTCTTTCTTTCATTTCAATTTTACAATTTATCATCAAAAGGAATATGTCCAGGGTTGCATTGAAGTAAGATGATACTGTTTTTAAGAACTGTGTGATCTTTCATTTTTTTAATTTCTAAAAACTGTAGCACAATATTCTGCAAAAAGGTGTAACCCAAGTCCTGGTGTTTGTTCAACTATGTCCCCAATTTTGCCTCTATTTTAATGAATGTACTAACAAGTTTAAGTTTAGACTCAGTATCACTGTATTTAAAAAAACAAACACTGATTGAATAAATGAACATTTACTAAACATAAGATGCATGCAAAAGGGAAGTCTATTAAAAGTTACTTGCAAAGTTGCTTGAAATTTTGAAAACTCTATTTTGCAATAGATCAAAAGGTTTATCACACCTAGACATTGATATGGGTTTCATTTAAGTCACTCATAAATATTGGCACAGAAGTCATGTTCTAGTATTAGCTCGTTGAATAATATTTTAACAGGTTACCACAGTACTATGCTTAATGAATATGTTTTGCTTGATGCTATGAGATTGTTGAAAATGTCTGCTTCTTTAATTTTTTTTACCTAAACAAGATGCCTCATCCTAAGAAACCGAATGTGTTGGAAATGATGGCTAGATTAGTTTTGTTACCCAAATAAAATGTCTCGCCCCATGAAACCACATCTCTCGATAGACTTGCTAATACACACACACACACTAGGGTTAGGGTTCCGATTCATTGATTCCTAATTTCGGGACGAGCGCCGCACCCGCACTGGGTTCTTCTGCTACTTCTGATTGCACCCTTGGTTCATGTAACTTTGGTTGAAATTGAACTACAAATATTCTAAGAGAATTGCTATATCTTTCTTTCTGATTGTGTCTTCAAAGGTGCAAAACATGCGTTGATTGCAAAAGAAATGCCACAAGATAGTACACTATATTGTAATTGTATTATCATTTCCTGAGCGTACAGGCAACTACCTGTATTATGATGGATCCCATTTGGAATGATCTCATTGTTTTGCACAACACTATTTGTCTTGATGACAAAATTAATTCTTCTTCTTGGGAATGATGCAGGGACAAATGAAGGAAAAAGGGGGGCACTGTACCATTGCAACTACTGTAACAAGGATATTTCAGGGACAATCCGCATCAAATGTGCAAAGTGTCCGGATTTTGATTTGTGTGTAGAATGTTTTTCTGTAGGTGCTGAGGTTACTCCTCACAAGAGCAATCATACTTACAAAGTTATGGTAGGTGATTTCAATAAGTGAAGTCTGCTATGTTCTGAAAATAATTTTTATCAAATATTTTCATCTGCAAATCACTAACTAATTTTCTCATGTTCTACTTTAGTGTTTATTCTTATTTGATTGGGCATAGGGTGTTATTTACTGCTGATATTGCTTAGGTTGAAATCAAATTGCACACAAAATTGCAAACAATAAATGAGTATTGAAATCAAGAAGGAAATAAGAAACTTAAACTCAGAATCTTGGCATAGTAACCTGTGGACATCTTTCAACTGAAAAATGGCTTACTGGGGTGCTGATTATTTTTTCTCAAAGTCTACTTGAAATGGGGAAATGTTTTTGTTTCGGTTGGGACACTTTTCAAAATTCTAAAAGATTTTAAAAATGATTTAAAAAAATAAAAAAACCCAGAAATATATTTCAGATGTTTTTTTCTTTTTAGTTGAAAGTTTTTAGGATTTGATTTTGGCATTTGCTGTTTTAGGATTTGTTTTTGGAATTTGCTCTTTTGGCATTTCTTGGGTGTTTACGTTTTTTTTTCACTTTTTCCCTTCGACATTTTTTGGGTGTTCGTGTTTCTGGAAACATAAAGGCCCAATAAATGTTTTCGGTGAGTTTCAGTTTTGTGTGTGTTTGGGTTTCTAAAATACTTCCAGGCAAGAATTGGGAGTAGGGTACGAGTTTCCTTAATCGTATGATTTTGATTTTCCTAAATTATGGAAAGCTAGATTCCTCAATTTCATGGCTTTATTTTGTAGAAAAATAGGTACATCTATAATACTATATAGTCACTCACAAAGGAGGCATCAAGATACATCAAAATTGTGGCTGTCTTTTTAGAAATTCTGCCACTGCTGATATCTGATTGTGCATGCATATATGTAACAAATACAATTCACTGGAAAACTGAAATTGGCGTACTGTTGCGATATTTATCTGCTAGATTCCCAACCATATATAATCATACTACGTATCATATCATAGATAGATTTAAAATTTATCAACAAAATACATAGAAATAAAAGTATCAGTAGTTAGAAGTTAGAACACTTCTACTTGGATCCTGGAGTTGACTGTGTCCATGCTAGATGTTGGGTTGCTGGCATAGTTGCCAAGTGACATGGGTATGGGGACGGGTATTCTATTTTTGAAATCTAGGTACGGGGAGACATGGGGGTATGGGTATGTCAAGGGAGATGTGAATTCAAAAAAATTAAAAAATACCAATTGAAATTTCAAAATGTTGAAGAACTAGGGAATTAGATAGATCAAGGGGCCATGCATTCCAAGAAGAGGTGGTGTCTAAAGACACCATTAAAATCCTTAAGCACAAGTGAGCATAGCTCAACATAATAGAAAACACAAAACTCCAAAATCCCAAAAAAATTCCATGATAAATCGATCGATAAGACCATCTATATATAGCACCAAAATGTATCTAATTCCTTGGAAGCAAGGAACACACGGTCCACTTTGATTGGCCATATCGCATATTGAACTCCTTGAATTTTGCCTCAACTTGCACACCAGTTGATTGTTCTGGTTGACCTGCCCGATTAGTGGATTGCTTAGTTGACTCTCTGAGTCGACTGTCGGTTTGCCACTAATTGTCTTTAGAAGATCTAGAGGTGTGATGAACTTGCTTAGCCAGTTGTTCCAACACCCCCATTCACGCAACGTTGTGGAGATTTGGGAGGTGAAATTGTCTTCATTGTACACCTCCCCCCATAATTGCAACTTCTTGAATCCTAACTTCTAAGCATAACCCGAAGTTTTGCAAACTTAGCTTGTGGGAAGATAACCCGATTGAGGGAAGATAAATATAAGTTAACCCGTTTAGTGGAAGCACAAGACATCCAGTAGCTGTTTCATGAGGTTTCTGAACAATATATGGCTATATAGGGGAACACAGACTTGCTTGTAAAGAGAAAGCGTTTGAAAGGTTTTGAGTACACTAAATGAAAAAAATGCACGAGAAGGTGCTTTGGGGTATCTATATATGCGAGCCTCCTAAAGAAGGTAAAAAAGGTAAGAAAGAGTTGGCATCCCATCGGCATGAAAGTGGCAAGGTGAAGGTCTAAGCCCCAACCCTGCTAGTCAAAGCGCAAGAAAGGTTGATGAGGCGTAAAATGAAACAAGCTAGGATGAGCACCAAGCATAGGAGAAGGGTTGGAAGCTGACCGAGAGAGTAGAAGGGTTGGAAGTTGGCCAAGGTCAGTAAAGGTAGACTTATACAAAGTGCCCCTCTTCATAAAGAGTTTGATTACCACAATCTACATAGGTGATCCTTTGATTGGAAATCCAAGCTCATCTAAAATATTACGAATCCACATTGCTTCTATGCCAGCACTGCACCATGATATTTGGCTTTTGTGGTCAAAAGAGAGACCACCTTCTGCTTCTTATAGGACTAGACTATGGGTTTAGAGCCAAGATGAAACACATAGGCTGATGTAGACACCCTGTTATCTCCATCTCCATCCCAATCCAAGTCGGAGTAGTTGATTAATTGGTTCCTAGTATTGCAATATTTGATACCAAGCTAATAAGTACCCTTGATATAACGAACAATCCTCTTTGCCGCCTTCAAATGACTCTCTCGCGGATCCTACATGAATCGAGAGACCACTCTAACAATAAAGTAAATATCAGGTTGACTGAGTTAAATAGATAAGGCTGCTGCTTGTAGAGAGTAGCATCGACTTTCGGAGAATCACATTCTATTGTTAGCTTCACTCTCGACTGGTAAGGTGTAGCACACGATGTATGGTCTTCCATCTTAAACCTTTGTAAGAGATTCAATACATATTTAGGTTGAGAAATAAAGATACCATCATCCATTTGCAAAACTTGGATGCCCAAAAAGAAGTGCGACAGACCAAGATTAGTCATCTCAAATGTATTTGCTAACTATTTTCTTAAACCCAAAATTAAATCAACATTACTTTTAGCAATGACGAAATCAACAAACAATGCAACAATTGAAGTTTCACCGTTTGCATGTAAAACGTAGACACTGTGATTAGATTCACAGTGTTTGAAACCAAGAATGAGGAAAAATCGGTCGATCTTCTCATACCATGCCTTAGGGGCTTATTTCAAATTCAAACCATGCAATGATTTCTTCAATTCATAGACATGTTTGCCATCCTTCTCAAAGCCAGGGAGTTGCTCCATGTAAATTTCCTTAGTTAGATGTCCATGTAAGAAATCACTTTTGACATCAATCTGATGTACCTCCCATCCAAAACAAGCAGCGAGGGAAAGAATTAGTGGAATAGAGAGTTCATCTTTATAACATGGGAAAAT
Organism: Picea engelmannii; assembly: GCA_009831015.1. NCBI lineage: Eukaryota > Viridiplantae > Streptophyta > Pinopsida > Pinales > Pinaceae > Picea > Picea engelmannii. Next base: position 111,896 of record ML812365.1, read on the forward strand.
GTTTCGATGTAATTGATGCCTT
>ML812365.1:112017-123269 GCA_009831015.1 Picea engelmannii
ATGTCAAGAGATAACTCAAACCAATACAAATAGTCCTCTCCAAAAGATGCACCACTCTTCTCCCTCTCTCCAACTGGTAAGTTGCAGCTTGCCTCTTAGAAATGAGCAAGTGTGTTGTGTGATAAAGTGAGGCGCTAGCCTCTATATATACAAGACTAGCACGTGTGAAGGGTCTTCACTGGCAGGGCCGACCTCTCACTCTGGGTGGGTAAACCCACCTTTAATTTATTTCTGGGACTCAATAATAACTGTTGGGGGCGACTTCTTATTCTACCTATTACAATTGTCTGTTGACCAATCCACAAAAAGGGATTTGGTACAATCCATATTATTTCTTTTGCTGGTTATATCTTTTGTTGATAGTTAAACTCATGCATGATAATTAGATATATATACTGATCAGATTGTTAGTTTCTGAGATTTATTTTATAGTTTGTTGAGTAATGGTTATATGCTTCATAATGGCCCTAGATATTTGTTGAATAATGACAGTTAAAGATTATTAGGGTGAATAGATTTCAGCCAGCATCTAAAATCAGACCTATTGTTATCCTAACACGTTTTGGTTAAACTCTAGGTATGTGTAGATAAATATGGGTATGTATAACAGAGCCTAAGTGAAAGAATCTACCATCATAATAATCTTTGGCATCATCCACAGAGCTGAGGACAGGGATCATTAAGTACTTTACCCTTGCTGTTGCAGCATCGTAATTTTTGAGTTTTACAGACCTTAGCATTTCCTTTTATACATATGCACAGCTACTACAGAATCACAGTTCTCGTGAATCCCAGTAAAGTGAATATTCAGAGATTAAGCTTATGATATTTCAGAGAGCTTAGTTTTCAGAAATACCACCATAAGACTGAAAAGATCAGGGTTTTGTGACTTATTGCTTTCGTAATCATAGTTACAGTAAGCTAGTTCTCCTTTCTGTGCAGATTGCACAAGAGTGCCTCGTAAGCACAATAATCCCTGGGTTGACAAATGAGTGATAGAGTGTAGAGTGACACAAAACAATTGGGAATCATATTTTTACCTCGTCACAGGCAATACTTGGTAGGAGCAAAATTTGTAGTGAGATCATATCACAACAGCCTTAAGTACTTCTTGGAACAGAAGGACTTGAATGAGAGGTAGCAGAAGTGGGTTAGCAAAATACAGGCCTATGATTTTGACAATGAATTTGTCAAGGGGAAGAATAACGTAGTGGCAGATGCATTATCTAGAAGGCCATCAGTTTATGCTATGACCGATCTTTCAGTTGACTAGAAGGCCCACCTCCTGGTGGAATACTCAAAAAAACAGTTCGCTTGTCTGTTGATGGATGGGAAGATACAGTATGACAACTTCAAAATCATAGATGACGTCATCTACTACAAGGGTCGAATTTTCTTGGTTCCTGAGTCAACCTTTAAGGCCAAGGTATTACAAGCATGTCATGATTCACCGGTGGCAAGGCACCAAGGAATTGTCAAAACATACAGGCAGATAAGGGAAAGTTTTTCATGGAGAGGTCTCAAAGAAGATGTAGTGCGCCACATCAAAGAGTGCACTACTTGCCAGGAAAACAAGGATGAGCATACACATCCAGGAGGACTGTTACAACCTCTACCTATCCCAGAGCACAAATGGGAAAGCATCTCTATGGACTTCATCACAGGATTGCTAAGGGCAAAGGGGAAAGATTGTATTTTTGTGGTGGTGGACAGGTTAACTAAATTTGTACACTTTTTCTCCATTGCCACAGACTTCAGTGCAACACAAGTTGCAGATTTGTTCTTCAGGGAGATCTTCAGACTACATGGTTTACCCAAGACCATTGTTAGTGACAGGGATAGCCAATTTATGAGCACCTTTTGGCAAGAGTTATTCAGATTGGTTGGTACGGCCTTGACCCCTACCACCAGTTACCAACCTCAGACTGATGGGCAAACCGAAATAGTCAACAAGTGGGTGGAAGGCTACCTCAGAAATTATGTAGCAGGGCAACAGAAGCATGGGTTAGGTGGCTACACTTGGGGAAATACTGTTACAACACCACTTATCACATGTCCATTGGTATGACTCCATTCAAGGCCTTGTATAGTTATGACCCTCTCTCCTTTGTAGAGATTGCCTTTGGTGATGGCACAGCTCCGATGGGGTACAGGATTGGGTGCAGCAGAGTCAAGACATACTCAGAGAACTCAAGGATCACCTGCAAAGAGCACAGAATCAGCAAAAGGTCCAGGCAGACAAGAACAGGGTAGAGCGTACTTTTGAGGTTGGAGACCTAGTCTACTTAAGGCTCCAACCATACAGATAGGCTTCTATCAAGAGAAGTGGAGCAGAACAGCTCCAACCCGGATTCTTTGGACCCTACAGGGTCAACCAGAAGGTAGAGGCCATGGCTTATGAGCTTGATCTTCCACGGGGCAGTAAGATACACAACGTCTTCCATGTGTCATGCTTGAAGAGGGCCATAGGCCAACACATCACTCCACTTGAGGTACTGCCACCCTTAGACGAGGAAGGGCAATTGATATTGGTGCCAGAGGAGGTATTGGAGGTTCGGGAGAAGAAACTAAGGAGGAGGAGCATCAAGGAATACTTAGTCAAATGGAAGTATTTGCCTATTGAGGATACTACGTGGGAGAGTGAACGGGTTATATAGGAGACAGGTGCAGAATTGCTTGTGGGCAAGCAATTCCTAGCAGGTGAGACTGTAATGTCCCCCACCTCTTGATGAAGAGGATTGGAGGGACTTAGTAGTCTAGTCACCCCCACTAGACTATAGTCTCATGCAGTAGTGTTAAAGTCAACCAGACTCAACGTTATAATCTTAAGTTGACTTGAAAAGGTAAAAAGTAACTAATTGAAGAATTAGAACTCTTGAGGTTGAGTTAGGAGTTGAACCTAAGGGTTAACTAACACAACAGAGGATTAGAATGGAGGTATAAAGGAAAGCCTAGGGCGCACCTCTCAATCAGATTGGATTATTATTTGCAAATTGTTTTTGGGATCTTGAGCACACAGTTTTGAGGGTTTTGAGAATACAAACCCTAGAGAACAATTCGGTGGTGAAAGATTCCACCTATCTTGTTCCAAGCTTGGTCTCAAGGATGAAATACTCCACCCACACCATTCTACAACATTCACAAGTATCATCATTCATCCAGTACATCTGCAGGTCGTACCCTTGAGGGTTTTAAGCAGGAGGGCGCACCATTCATTGAAGGAAGTTCAATCCAAGAGATTGGCAGGGCTTTTGGACATTCTAGCACTTGGGTTTTCTTGCAGGGCCTTGATCATTAGTTCTAGTGCATTTTGAGAGGGTTATTCTTGCCAGATGATTTCCTAGAGCATTGGCACGATTTGGAGAGAAGGAGGGCGTTATTGAGATTCAGATCTATTTAGTTTGGAGGGTTTATACTTCAGATCTGACCTTGAGACTTCACCTAGTGACTTGCAGTATCCCGATCTATCTTTCTATGGAGTTTCAAGGCATCTGGAGGTCTCTTTCACCAGGGCCGAATTATTGGGCCTTAACAAGATTCAGGAGGGCGCAGCTTAACTTAGGGTTTTTGCATTTGGAGGAGCATCTCTTGGCATTTCGGTCTGAGACTTCAGGAGGGGGTTCTACTCACCCCGATCTATCATTCTACAGGATTTGGAGTCATTTGGAGGCTTCCCTCACCCAGGCCGAAATATTGGGTCTTCTCAGCTCTTCAGGAGGACGTGCCATCAGCCAGGGGTTTGGACTTGACCCTGGTTCTTCTTGTATTGATCTTTATTCTGCATCCAGCCTTTGGAGTCTTGCATCTTCTTTTCGGGAGCATTTTGTAGCAGCTCGTATCTTATCTATTTGAGCTATCTGATGTTATTCCAGATCTGCATCCTTATTGTATCAGGTTCTTGCTTATTATATCAATAAAGGTCAGATCTATGTTGTTTGGTTCCATATCTTGTGACTGGTCATATCTTGTATTCCATTGTTATATCTTCAGATATATGCTTGTTAATTGAAATATAAACCCTAAGACATAACTCAGAAGTAAACTTGCAAGCAAACACACACCTATCAGTTAAACAGTGAGCAGTTAGTGTTCCAAGCGAAAAAATTGTCTTGGGAACATTACAGGACCCAGGTTGTGCCAGAGAGCCACATACTTCACACTGGGTTGGTTTTGAGAGGGCTTGCAGGGGCTTGTCCTATGGAGCGAGATAATTTCTCCTTTCTAATACTCATGATCGAGTATGGAGATGGTTGGGCAGGTGTTACTTCCACGGAGTTACTTTTACAGGTGCAGCTCCTTAACAGCAGGTCTGGTTTCCACAAGTATTTTAGCATGAGGATCCATGAGTGGGAGATCCAGTAATACAGGGAGCAGACAGTCATGATCAGAGTAGTGCAGCGCCAGCATGGTGATCTTTGGCAGAGACTAACATGGGACCTAGGGATTGCAGGGCTGAGCATTTCATTGACTGATGGAGGCGAGCGGACCCTTGCAGGGGAAAGTTATTTTGACTTTCCATTGAGCTTCAGTGTTGAGGAGAGCATGTCACTTGAGGGTGATTCATGGAGGCTTTGCAGTACCTCACTATGCCAACAGCGTGTGCAATTGGTGGAGACCGTGTTGGTCTTGGTATGGACTTGGAGGATGGACTCATTCCGGGATGAGGCCATGTGTCATGGACAAGAGACTCAGGGTGTTGGTATGTTACATGATTATGCCTCACAAGGTATTGCAGTTCACGTCTTTATATGGGATCCAGGGGGTAGAGTGCATGATAGTTCAGCTTTGGATGGAGCTTACTTTGTGTCCCGCAGGTGGACATGGGACCCAGGTATTATATGTGGATTGACTCAGTTATTGCTTGAGGACAAGCAATTTTCTAGCAGGGAGGACTGTAATGTCCCCACTTTGGGACATCATTATATTACAGAGTGTTATGATGACTAGAGTAGCCAAATGGAGGTTATAGCGAGTACAGGGGCTATTGAGGGGTATTTTGGGGTCCGGCTTGCATCGCTCATCTTATTTCATCATTATGATCCATTCCGCACAGCTTGGCTTTGGTTTTGTTGCATTCCGACGATTTCCATGATTTTGAGTTATTTTGGGCTATGGGTTAATTTAATTCACTAAGGTCATATTGGGCATAATACTTGGAGGAACCTCTTAGTGTAATAGCTCATTGGAATCGGGAGGAACAACACTACTAGATAGGATGATGAGAAGTGACTTTCAATGGCCAGGGAAGCCACAAGGAGAGATAAGGTACTTTTCAGAGGTAAAAAGGTTAATTAATTAATTAATGAAAGTGATTTAATTAATTAATTAATAATTAAATAAAGTTAAATTCACTTTGGAGAGACAAGGTGAGCAGGGAGGATAAAAGAGAGATAGGGGCCTCTATTCTCTCATTCATGTTGTTTATCATTTGAGATCTGGCTTCTTGCTAGTGAGCCCATGCACTTGGGGGTTTTTAGGGTTTTGACTTAACAAACCCTAGAGATCAGCTGGGTGGTGAAAGATCCCACCCAACCTAGTCCAAGCTTGGTCACGGAGGTAAAAGATTCCTCCCTCACCATTCTACACCAGACCCATTCAGTTATAGAGGGTTTCTACATCAGCCACAGGTTCAAGGAGAGCTATGGCGTAGCTTTAGGAGGGTTTCCAGTAAGAGGGTGCACCATTGATTTGAGGAGGGTTTGATCTAGGAGCCTGAGAAGGCTTTTGGAGATTTGAGCACTTGGGTTTCCTTTGCAGGGGCTTGATCATCATCTCTAGTGCATTTTGGGAGAGTTATACTAGCTAGTTGATTTCCTAGAGCATTGGCACGTTTTGCAGAGAAGGAGGGCGTTATTGGGAATCAAATCTATTCAGTTTGGAGGAGTAAAACTTCATATCTCACCTTGAGACTTCACCAGGATGTTTACCATGGCCTGATCTATTATTCTGGAGAGTTTCACAGTGATTGGAGGTCTCCTTCAATAGGGTCGAATTATTGGTCTTGACAGTATTTAGGAGGGCACAGTTCTACTTGAGGATTCAGTGTTTTGGAGGAGCAGTTCTTAGCATTTCGGCTTGAGACTTCAGGGGGGGGTTCTACTTGCCCCGATCTATCATTCTGCAGAGTTTGGTGCCATTTGGAGGCTTCCATCAGCTAGGCCGAAATATTGGTCCTTCACAGCCATTCAGGAGGGTGTACCTTCAGCCAAAGGGGTTTTGACTTGACCCTGGTTCATCTTGTATTGGTCTTCATCTTGTATTCAGCCTTTGGAGGCTTGTAGCTTCTCTTCTTGATCTAGCTTGAGGATCATCTTCATTTTTCTATTAGCTCTTAGCTATATTGTACCAAATCTGCAGATCCATTGTATCAGGGTCCTCTTCTATTATGAATAATATCAGATCTGAGGTATTTTGGGTTATTCCATGTGTTGTTGATCTTGCATCTTGTTGAGGTATGTTCCATTGCTATATCTTCTTAATTATTGTTGCAAACACACATAACATCCATCAGTATAAGCCCTAGTGCAACCTAAAAGACCAAATCAGCAAAGTGTTTGACGAAATGCCACAACCAGAAAATAGTTAAAAATTCATGGAAAACGCAATGTTCTTGGCATCTTGGCTTGGGAACGTTACATTGTTTGCACACACTCCTGTTGAGTCGGGTCTCTCTGACAGATTAACTAAGAATTACGACTTGAAGACAGAATAATCAAGGTTTAAATCTATAGATCAAGATAATGTGTTCCAAGCAAGAACCTATGGCTCTGAATAGCCACAAATGGTGTGTGGCACAAGATATGGAGACACCATTGAAGAGTAAAGAACTTTCACAATTCACGAAGACTACAATTCTAGATCTAAAGGATGATCAGTTGAAGTTTATCATTGTTAGGAAGAAGGATGAGGTTTTAGGAATTATAACGACCTACATCTCCAAGGAGATTCGCTTTTATACAAGCAAGATTGACTATCCAAATGAAGTAGAAGAAGTTGAAGGCGTTATATGATAAGACCGACAAAAGTCAAGTTATGTAGATTGAGAAAGAGTTGATCTTTCTTGATCCTCTCTCTTTTGATCAAATTAAAGACTATTTAGCTCTTGTGAAAGAGCTTCAATTGAAATTGGGTGAATGTGGAGTAATTTTCTTAAATAAAGATGGTCAACTCATAGAACTAATCTTGATGAATTAAAGACACCCTCTGATGCATTATGTTCAACATTTCATGCTAGTTGGGCATCTAGAAGAGAAGATAGTAAGGATTGTGCATTTGACTCTATTACCTCCCACACTCGCACTTCAACTGGTAAAGCCCTAAAACACAAGTGCAACCTTAGAAGAACTCGGGAAGGCTGTTGATTGTCACCATAGGAGCCCTTCCTCTCACTTCAGGCCAACTCTCCTCCAGCACAAGGGGGGTATCCCTAGAAGATGTATGACAAACTTTAGATTTAAGTGGATGGTGGGTTGCTAAGACAAGTGCCAATCCAAGGGTTATGGAGTCAAGGAAAACAAACAAAGAAGCCTTGAATTTATATGGAGAAGGAGTAGTCAAGCCATACACAAATGTGGCATGACTAGTGACTAGTCCAAATGGATTCTTAAGTTATATGAAAGTGAGACTAACAATAGATGCACCATCACAACCACTGTGTTTAAATCCAACAAATAATGTGCAACCCAAATAGCAAAGCAAGAACCATAGCGTGAGATTATAAAGAAAAGGACCAAGAAAGATCGCCTTCAAAGGAATGGACAGCCTAAGCAACAAGTCGCATCTTCAATAACAATCTCATAGGATTAAATGACCCCTTAACATGTGCCACATCAAATCTTTTTTTACAGGAGAAATCTTTCCCAATATCCAAGATTACATCAAGAGCTAAAGAGGAATGAAATCCTTACACTTAGTCTCTTCTCCTATGCAAAGACTTGCCCTCAAAAGAGATCATTTCCAGCAATAAAAACACTAGCCACTCTAGCATAATACCATAATAATCCAAGAGAAAAGAGATGAATGAAAAGAGCCTCATGTATTCTTGTTTGTTCCTTCACTTCCACCTCCTACGTGATTTTCAACTAGGCTTAGAGGGGTTTTCCCTATCAATTCAACCATGAAAAATAACGAAGAGAAATTCCCTTTATATAGATGTGTAGCTCAATCTCATTGCAATAAAATAATATTAAGTGGGATCTAGATCCACACTTCTCTCTAAGGAATAACAATAAAGCATTGGCAACTCCTAGATCCATGTTTTCCTCCAAGGGATAATGATAAAATATTTCTAGATCCATCCTTTTCTCCAAGAAAAATACTAGAATAATGCATCATGGGGTTCTCTAAGGCAAAAAGTCCACATAAACAATAAAATAGTGAAGCCAAATGAATGAGATGCCACGTCTCCTTCTCCTTTGGAATGTCCTTCAAAGATAGCCTCAAAACATGCAAAGATTTGCCCTATGTGCAATGCATTCTCCACCATGTGCGTTTTTTAATCTTACTCTTCCCAAATAACCAAAATGCTCAAGCAACAAAAGCGGGGTGTTCCTCAAAAATATTGGTCAAAATATGACGAGGGTTTTAAGGCAGAAAATTTGTAGCCACAATAACTCCCTCACTATTTGTCAAAATTTCTATTACGACTCCAATTATCCTACAATCCTTCTACATCTAATGCCATCGATCTGGCAACAATCTAGGCACTCTAACAAAAGATGTTTTCCCATGAGCTGGGACACCCCTCCAATAAAGCTATCAAACTCCTCCAAAAATGGATCTCATAGATAAACGTGAAAGCCATGATACATTAGTTGTTATAACAATTCCTCAAACATAGGGCGACCTCAACATGTGTGGTAATAAGATGTGGGACACTCCTCAAATCAAGTTAACCAATCCCACATAAGGTGGTCCTACATAGATATAAATGTAAAGCGGGAAATGGTTGTTAAAACAACCCCTTAAAACAAGGATGCCCTCAAAGAATGTGCATGAAACTTCAATCTATGCATTATAATTTATGACCAAATCAAACTCATCATCAAGTGTGACAATAAGGTGACACCAAGGGAGAACTCCAATAGAAAATGAAGTTTACCCCATCCATACTCAATCCATGTGCAAGGAGTGTCAATACGAGTAAGGGCATCCATCCAATAAGGCTCCAACCATGATACACCATCCAAAATTTAGCCATTGAGAGGGTTGGAACCATCTAGAAATGAGTGTACATTACGAGCACTCTATTAGAACAAAGAGCCAAAGATGCCAATATGTTATCCCGATGCCAAATAAACCCATGTGTACTAGGGTGTTCCTCTAGGAAATCCAAGTCCCATCAACCATCATCAAATATAGTCGTTGAAATAACTTGATGGGCTAGGAAGATGTGTAAAATGGTAAATACTCCACATAGTATGATGAACAATACATCGTGTAAGCCAATAAACATCCATCCAAGGCTCTTAACCAAAACATAATGCGAGCCTCTAATATGTGCGATGAGAATCACAAGCATGCAATCGTCTCTAAAGTGAATGAATCAATAAGAACAAATAACACTAGGATCAATGTGGTCCAAATGCGACTTGCTTGGGCAGGGTCTTCAATTATGAGTTAAGCCTCATGCAATATGAGGGGTAAAAAAGTCTTTATGTGATTTGCTAATTAGAGCAAAGAAAAATTGCTTGATGAAGGGAAACTCGAAAGTTGAAATAACACTAGGATCAAGGGAAAAGGTTGATGGAACAATACAAAAAGAGATCAAGCAAGCAATTAGGAGAAAGACTGAGATTCTATTGATCAAAATGTTAAGAAGAAGCAAGATAATCAAACTTCAACCAACCAAGGAAAGAAGAAGAAAACTTGACATCATTGTAGAAAATTGGGACATATGGGGAAGGCTTGCTAGAAAAAAACTAAAGACCTAGAAGAAAAGGTGAAGAAGTTTGAAGGAGACGTGTCAGTTGGGCAATGGACCAACCTACAACACTAGACTTCAAAACGTAAGGCAAATAACTATACATTTTCTATTAGTGCTTCCCAAGCCTTGCATGCCCACACTTCTAAAAGTGAGTGCATAGTAGACTCTAGTTGTACTCATCACAAGGTTAAAGATGTTTCTCTCTTCTCCTCAATGAGTAAGGATACAGAAAAAGAAATCTTTGTTGTTGATGATTATGCTCTTACCATCGATGGATGTGGTAAAATTGAATTTCAAAATGGTGTGTTCACTGATGTGTATCATGTACCTAGTTTGAGTACTAATTTGTTGTTTGTACTCCAACTAATTCAAACTTGCAAGAAGGTAGAATTTTGTCCATATCAGTTTGTTGTATAGGATAGCACAATAACTTTGTTGTTTCTACTAAGGGTATTCTTGATTCGAAGGACAAATTCTACAAGTTCTTTGATTTTCCCAATCAAGATCCAAGACGACTCCACTCATTGCAAAGACTAACAATCCGAGCAGAATTTGGCATGAAAGACTCGGACATCTGAATTTTCAAAGTATGAAGCAGAGGGTGAAACATGACGTGATTATAAAGCTACCTAGGGTTGTTCCCATGATGACGTATGTGAAGAGTGTGTGCTAGGAAAGCATCATCAAGCAACATTTGAAACAAGGGAGGATTGGAGAGCAAAGACTCAACTAGAAATTTTCCATAGTAACTTATATAACCTATACAAACCATCACTAGAAGGTGCAAGGTATGTTTTGACATTCATTAACGATTTTTCCAAGTATACTTAAGTATATTTCGTATTTAAAAAATTCAAGGAATTTCATTGGCTAAAAAGCAATGCCATTGACCTGTAAATTGTTTGAGATCAATCAGTGGAGGAGAATGCGTTGGCAAGGCATTTGGGCGTTGCTTGTCACATAATGGTATCTCTTTGCAAAAATCTGTAAATTGCACACCTCGGCAAAATGGCATTGTAGAAAGGAAGAACCAAATCTTGGTCAAAATGGCACGACGTTAGCTTCAAGCCAAAGGTATACCGATTAGGTTTTGGGCAAACATTGTTTATTGCTCAAACTATCTTCTAAACCTATTCCCAACCAAAGCAGTATGGGACATGACTCCTTTCAAGAAATGGAACGAGAGAAAACCCTTAGTCGAACACCTCAAAATGTTTGGATGCATAGCATGGACTCATATTGCAGATGATAAAAGAAAGCTAGATGTGAAGAGTCATACTTGTATTATGATGGGCTATTCTGAAGAGTCAAACGCCTAAAAATTGTT
>ML812365.1:129990-142134 GCA_009831015.1 Picea engelmannii
TCGGTACGCCACACCAAGCGAGGAGATGTCGAGGAACTCCATTTCCTCCTGAATGTATCTGTGCAGACAACTGCGGTACTTTAACACCAAATGTTTCTCTGAATCTTTGATACCCAACTTTGTGCGTAGGGTATGAAACAGATCCGTCATCTCATGCACATCTTGGTCCCTTTGCTGCCGCAGCATAGTCCATTGTATGTATTTGTCCTCATAGCTCCCCACGGGATAATATTGTTCCTTGATGGCATCTCGGAAAGTATTCCAAGTGGGTGTGGCCGAGAACATAGAGGGTTCCCCCTCGCCCTGTTGCTCCGAGTAGGTTTCCCACCAGTCCTTGACATGGGGGGCGACTTTGAGGAGTGAGAAAATAATCCTTTCTCGGTTGAAAAATTCATGAATCGAGAAATATCCTTCTAATAGATTCAACCATCTATCTACGGCATCTGCATCTATTTGGCCCTCAAATATGGGAATGTCAAAGTTTACTTGTACCTTAAAAGGAGTGGCACCTCCAAAGTGGTTGTTGGATGTCGATGCGCCGCTAGTGGGAATCCGTTGAAGAATCTGGGCAAAGTTGTCCATCATCGTGTTCCTTTGTTTCTCGAGGGCCTCCTCAAGCAACATTTTAATAGGATCTCCTGCTCCCTCATCTTTCTTTTCTTCCCCCATGGGCGGTCGTCGGGGTTTGCGAGACTGATCTTGCAAAGGTTCAACCAGATCGAGCCCCAACTCCTTATACCCCGACCTCGTTGGGGACATGCAAAGAAAGAACGAGAACGAGTAGACTGCTTTGATACCACTGATCCAGGATTTATGTAGGAACACAATGAAATACAAAAATACACAAAAATGCAGAGATGCAGCGGAAATAAGACTTCATTTCATTAATAACAAATGACTGAAAAATGCTTACAGACAGAATGGAAATAAACTAGCTAAGGCGCTGGTAGCTTATCTCCGAGAAGAGAAGTGGCGGCTACTGGCCTCTGAACTACCTGTTACAATGAGGCTCGAAGGCCTATATATTACTGAGAAACAATGGAAAACCCTAAACATCCAAAAACCTAACCCTAGGAGATGAAACGCCAGAACATGGGCCCCGTTGGGGTAAATTGGTACATCAATTTCCCGGTGTCGTAACTTTGGCATACTATCTCCGTTTGACGCACATGATACATCGTTAGAAAGATCTATCCGAGGACTACACTGTTGATAGCGAATATCAAGTCCAAAATGGACTCATATTCATCGAAGCATTCATGCCCAAAAAACGTCATTTAGGGCCTCAAAACAACTTCGGAAGTTCAGGACCCGAAGAACTGCTAAAAATAGTAAATTGTGCTACAATTAAGGAAATTGAAAAACTGAAAGAAACAATGGTGTGGGTCCAAGTGGAATAGGCGGGTGGCCACCAATATCCACCTGGATCAATGGTCGACCTGCATGGCGGAATGCTATGATCGATGAGTATCATTCCTTGATGAAGAATCAAACATGGGACTTAGTTCCTCAACCAAAAGAAAAGAATGCGATGAAGTGTCATTGGGTCTACAAAAACCAAGTTCACATCCGAAGGCATTGTTGAAAGGCAAAAGGCTCATTTGGTAGCAAAGGGTTTTTCTCAGAAGGCATCAATTACATCGAAACATTTTCCCATGTTATAAAGATGAACTCTCTATTCCACTAATTCTTTCCCTCGCTGCTTGTTTTGGATGGGAGGTACATCAGATTGATGTCAAAAGTGATTTCTTACATGGACATCTAACTAAGGAAATTTACATGGAGCAACTCCCTGGCTTTGAGAAGGATGGCAAACATGTCTATGAATTGAAGAAATCATTGCATGGTTTGAATTTGAAATAAGCCCCTAAGGCATGGTATGAGAAGATCGACCGATTTTTCCTCATTCTTGGTTTCAAACACTGTGAATCTAATCACAGTGTCTACGTTTTACATGCAAACGGTGAAACTTCAATTGTTGCATTGTTTGTTGATTTCGTCATTGCTAAAAGTAATGTTGATTTAATTTTGGGTTTAAGAAAATAGTTAGCAAATACATTTGAGATGACTAATCTTGGTCTGTCGCACTTCTTTTTGGGCATCCAAGTTTTGCAAATGGATGATGGTATCTTTATTTCTCAACCTAAATATGTATTGAATCTCTTACAAAGGTTTAAGATGGAAGACCATACATCGTGTGCTACACCTTACCAGTCGAGAGTGAAGCTAACAATAGAATGTGATTCTCCGAAAGTCGATGCTACTCTCTACAAGCAGCAGCCTTATCTATTTAACTCAGTCAACCTGATATTTACTTTATTGTTAGAGTGGTCTCTCGATTCATGTAGGATCCGCGAGAGAGTCATTTGAAGGCGGCAAAGAGGATTGTTCGTTATATCAAGGGTACTTATTAGCTTGGTATCAAATATTGCAATACTAGGAACCAATTAATCAACTACTCCGACTTGGATTGGGATGGAGATGGAGATAACAGGGTGTCTACATCAGCCTATGTGTTTCATCTTGGCTCTAAACCCATAGTCTAGTCCTATAAGAAGCAGAAGGTGGTCTCTCTTTTGACCACAAAAGCCAAATATCATGGTGCAGTGCTGGCATAGAAGCAATGTGGATTCGTAATATTTTAGATGAGCTTGGATTTCCAATCAAAGGATCACCTATGTAGATTGTGGTAATCAAACTCTTTATGAAGAGGGGCACTTTGTATAAGTCTACCTTTACTGACCTTGGCCAACTTCCAACCCTTCTACTCTCTCGGTCAGCTTCCAACCCTTCTCCTATGCTTGGTGCTCATCCTAGCTTGTTTCATTTTACGCCTCATCAACCTTTCTTGCGCTTTGACTAGCAGGGTTGGGGCTTAGACCTTCACCTTGCCACTTTCATGCCGATGGGATGCCAACTCTTTCTTACCTTTTTTACCTTCTTTAGGAGGCTCGCATATATAGATACCCCAAAGCACCTTCTCGTGCATTTTTTTCATTTAGTGTACTCAAAACCTTTCAAACGCTTTCTCTTTACAAGCAAGTCTGTGTTCCCCTATATAGCCATATATTGTTCAGAAACCTCATGAAACAGCTACTGGATGTCTTGTGCTTCCACTAAACGGGTTAACTTATATTTATCTTCCCTCAATCGGGTTATCTTCCCACAAGCTAAGTTTGCAAAACTTCGGGTTATGCTTAGAAGTTAGGATTCAAGAAGTTGCAATTATGGGGGGAGGTGTACAATGAAGACAATTTCACCTCCCAAATCTCCACAACGTTGCGTGAATGGGGGTGTTGGAACAACTGGCTAAGCAAGTTCATCACACCTCTAGATCTTCTAAAGACAATTAGTGGCAAACCGACAGTCGACTCAGAGAGTCAACTAAGCAATCCACTAATCGGGCAGGTCAACCAGAACAATCAACTGGTGTGCAAGTTGAGGCAAAATTCAAGGAGTTCAATATGCGATATGGCCAATCAAAGTGGACCGTGTGTTCCTTGCTTCCAAGGAATTAGATACATTTTGGTGCTATATATAGATGGTCTTATCGATCGATTTATCATGGAATTTTTTTGGGATTTTGGAGTTTTGTGTTTTCTATTATGTTGAGCTATGCTCACTTGTGCTTAAGGATTTTAATGGTGTCTTTAGACACCACCTCTTCTTGGAATGCATGGCCCCTTGATCTATCTAATTCCCTAGTTCTTCAACATTTTGAAATTTCAATTGGTATTTTTTAATTTTTTTGAATTCACATCTCCCTTGACATACCCATACCCCCATGTCTCCCCGTACCTAGATTTCAAAAATAGAATACCCGTCCCCATACCCATGTCACTTGGCAACTATGCCAGCAACCCAACATCTAGCATGGACACAGTCAACTCCAGGATCCAAGTAGAAGTGTTCTAACTTCTAACTACTGATACTTTTATTTCTATGTATTTTGTTGATAAATTTTAAATCTATCTATGATATGATACGTAGTATGATTATATATGGTTGGGAATCTAGCAGATAAATATCGCAACAGTACGCCAATTTCAGTTTTCCAGTGAATTGTATTTGTTACATATATGCATGCACAATCAGATATCAGCAGTGGCAGAATTTCTAAAAAGACAGCCACAATTTTGATGTATCTTGATGCCTCCTTTGTGAGTGACTATATAGTATTATAGATGTACCTATTTTTCTACAAAATAAAGCCATGAAATTGAGGAATCTAGCTTTCCATAATTTAGGAAAATCAAAATCATACGATTAAGGAAACTCGTACCCTACTCCCAATTCTTGCCTGGAAGTATTTTAGAAACCCAAACACACACAAAACTGAAACTCACCGAAAACATTTATTGGGCCTTTATGTTTCCAGAAACACGAACACCCAAAAAATGTCGAAGGGAAAAAGTGAAAAAAAAACGTAAACACCCAAGAAATGCCAAAAGAGCAAATTCCAAAAACAAATCCTAAAACAGCAAATGCCAAAATCAAATCCTAAAAACTTTCAACTAAAAAGAAAAAAACATCTGAAATATATTTCTGGGTTTTTTTATTTTTTTAAATCATTTTTAAAATCTTTTAGAATTTTGAAAAGTGTCCCAACCGAAACAAAAACATTTCCCCATTTCAAGTAGACTTTGAGAAAAAATAATCAGCACCCCAGTAAGCCATTTTTCAGTTGAAAGATGTCCACAGGTTACTATGCCAAGATTCTGAGTTTAAGTTTCTTATTTCCTTCTTGATTTCAATACTCATTTATTGTTTGCAATTTTGTGTGCAATTTGATTTCAACCTAAGCAATATCAGCAGTAAATAACACCCTATGCCCAATCAAATAAGAATAAACACTAAAGTAGAACATGAGAAAATTAGTTAGTGATTTGCAGATGAAAATATTTGATAAAAATTATTTTCAGAACATAGCAGACTTCACTTATTGAAATCACCTACCATAACTTTGTAAGTATGATTGCTCTTGTGAGGAGTAACCTCAGCACCTACAGAAAAACATTCTACACACAAATCAAAATCCGGACACTTTGCACATTTGATGCGGATTGTCCCTGAAATATCCTTGTTACAGTAGTTGCAATGGTACAGTGCCCCCCTTTTTCCTTCATTTGTCCCTGCATCATTCCCAAGAAGAAGAATTAATTTTGTCATCAAGACAAATAGTGTTGTGCAAAACAATGAGATCATTCCAAATGGGATCCATCATAATACAGGTAGTTGCCTGTACGCTCAGGAAATGATAATACAATTACAATATAGTGTACTATCTTGTGGCATTTCTTTTGCAATCAACGCATGTTTTGCACCTTTGAAGACACAATCAGAAAGAAAGATATAGCAATTCTCTTAGAATATTTGTAGTTCAATTTCAACCAAAGTTACATGAACCAAGGGTGCAATCAGAAGTAGCAGAAGAACCCAGTGCGGGTGCGGCGCTCGTCCCGAAATTAGGAATCAATGAATCGGAACCCTAACCCTAGTGTGTGTGTGTGTATTAGCAAGTCTATCGAGAGATGTGGTTTCATGGGGCGAGACATTTTATTTGGGTAACAAAACTAATCTAGCCATCATTTCCAACACATTCGGTTTCTTAGGATGAGGCATCTTGTTTAGGTAAAAAAAATTAAAGAAGCAGACATTTTCAACAATCTCATAGCATCAAGCAAAACATATTCATTAAGCATAGTACTGTGGTAACCTGTTAAAATATTATTCAACGAGCTAATACTAGAACATGACTTCTGTGCCAATATTTATGAGTGACTTAAATGAAACCCATATCAATGTCTAGGTGTGATAAACCTTTTGATCTATTGCAAAATAGAGTTTTCAAAATTTCAAGCAACTTTGCAAGTAACTTTTAATAGACTTCCCTTTTGCATGCATCTTATGTTTAGTAAATGTTCATTTATTCAATCAGTGTTTGTTTTTTTAAATACAGTGATACTGAGTCTAAACTTAAACTTGTTAGTACATTCATTAAAATAGAGGCAAAATTGGGGACATAGTTGAACAAACACCAGGACTTGGGTTACACCTTTTTGCAGAATATTGTGCTACAGTTTTTAGAAATTAAAAAAATGAAAGATCACACAGTTCTTAAAAACAGTATCATCTTACTTCAATGCAACCCTGGACATATTCCTTTTGATGATAAATTGTAAAATTGAAATGAAAGAAAGAGAAAGGTAGCGTTGATGCTGTTTTGTTGACTGAAAGAGCTCTTTGATGATAAATTTTAAAATTGAAATGAAAGGAAGACAAAGGCAGCAATGATGCTGTTTTGCTGACTGAATGAGTTAGCAAAAGAGGCAAAACTTGAGGATTCTAATCATACTTAGAGGTCCTGCTTTTAAGTTTTTAAACAAATATTCTCATTTGAAAATACATCCATAAAACTGTGAAATCAAATAGTCCATCCATGAAGCTGTGAAATCAAATACTCAATAGCTATTTTTTACTCATTCAATATTGCCTAAGCATTTAAACTGTGACAAAAATTCTCCACCTAAAATAAGATTTTCAATTTGAAGTGAACTACAATGATAGTGATTCCTTCAATGGGAACCGATTCTTCCAATGAGAACCGATTCCCCTAACCTATAAAACAATTCCTACAAATGGATCCGAATCCCTAGTCACTGGAAACAGATACTATATCTGGAAATGGATCCAACATAAAATATCCCAAATTTTGAAGAATTGGATCTGGATCACTGATCCCCCTATTCCTATACAGTTCAGATCTGGGTAAAGGGCTAAACCCGGTGAATCCTGTAATGTTGCTTTCAACAAACATGCAAATGAAAATCTCATCAAATGAAACAGGAACATAATATATAATAAAGAAATCAAACATGCAAATGAAAATCTCATCAAATGAAACAGGAACATAATATATAATAAAGAAATTATGCTTAACAGCTCAGAAAAGAAGGTGAAGAATAAGAATTCCACTTGACCAGGTAGACCTAAATGCACCAAATAGTCAGTGACAAATAACTCAGTGTGCTCCTCTCTTGAGAAGGGAAATCCCAAAAATACTTTAAAAAATAAGATAATGGACAGATATTATGGAAGAAAGCAAAAAAGATGGTTTGCAGGATTGTGATGAAATTAACTTTTGATATGCAAATTGCTCGAGGACAACATCTGGGAGAACAGCACCTTATCAGTGTCAGTGATTTTACAATAATAAAGTTACAACAAAATCCAACTTGTACTCTGGAGTTGTTGCATAATGTCCACCGATGATCTGGAATAAGAATAGTGGTATGGGTAGAATAGTTTTTGAAATTCATTGTGTGTGAGATGTTGAAGTCAACATTTCAGATCTGTGAATCGCAATCCATCATCAGGACAAAGGAGAAAGAGAAAGATGAATAAACAGGTGCTTGATGCTTAATAATCAATGCTTCGAAGCTAACCCGAATGACTAATAAATAATTAATGAATAATACTTTTAATTAATAAATCATAAACACGAAATTAAGTTAGTTTAAACCATTAACTAATAAGAAGAGAATGAAAGAAACTATGATGCTTAAAATAACCAAAAAATTAATCATTAAAACAAAAAATAAATAAAATAAAAAATAACAACAAAATTAACAAATTGGAATAAACCAACAAATCAAAAGAAAAAAAAACAAAGGGAACCAATGATTAGAGAGGATAAAACAAAGAGAGAGGAAACAACAATTATAAAAATAGAAGGTAGATGGGGATGAAAAGATGAATAAAAGTTAAACAAAGACAAATAAAAGAACAAAAAGATCTATAATAGGATAGAAAATGAAACAAGGAAACTAAGACAAAAGGTATAGGAGACATGAAAAGAAAACCTTAACAGGAAAAATCTACCTCGAGGTACTTCTAGGGTGCAAATTAGGGAGCCAAGTCCTACTAATTGTAAGGCCATCATCACAGTTGGCACAATTGACTGCCCTTTCAATCTCAATGGCTTCTCCAATACATCTCTTAGAATAATTGTTTACCCTAGCAAGGACCTTGGTGTCCTCAAGAGATGTGATGCTTATTCCTACTAGAATGATCTGCTAAGGCTGATTTCTTCTATCAGTTGTAGATAATATCAGCACAATGCTCTTTTAATCTAACCTTAATCAATCTACCTGTTTCACTAATGTAAGATTGTCCACATGAACAAGGAATTTGATAAATTTCTTTCTGTAATTTAGGGTTGACCAGATCCTTCACTGACTTTAGGAGACCTCTAGTGGTTTTGTAAGCAGTAAAAATTGTCTTAATTCTCTTCTTCCTCAGAATATGAGCAATATTATCCGTGGTTCTCTGGATATAGGGAAAGAGTACATTAGATTTAACTTCAACATCATTATTACTAGGCACAAGATTGCCAAGGAGGGCACTTGCATTCTAGAAGGCTTTTTTAATCTGCCAGCACTTAAACCCATGTAATTAAATGCTTTCACCAAGTACTCTCTCTTGCTCCAAGTGCTCATCTTCGGAAATCCTATGGGCAAGGGTGGCCAAGATATTAAGGACCCCCAGTTTTTGGGATGGGTGATGATGACATTCAACGTGAAGATACTGTTCAATGTTCCTTTTCTTCTAGTAAACTCGATGAGCCAACATACGATCATTCTTAGTAACAAGAACGTCTAGGAAAGCCAGAGCATGGTTGTATTCTAACTCCATGGTAAACCGGATCTATTGCGACTGGTTGTTGAGATGTTTCTCAAATTCCTCCAAGTTCTCTTTGCCATGCTACCAATTGACATTAGTATCATCAACATACCTTGAACACCACTTAGGTTTGAGAGTGAAACAACTAATAGCCAATACCTCGAAATGCTCCATGTAAAGATTTTCCAATATAGGGGAAAGAGGGGAGCCCAAGGCAATGCCACACATTTGTTTGTCAATAGTGCCTTGAAAACTAAAGAATGTTGACTTAAGGCAAATTTTGAGTAACATTGCAATTTTTTGGTTAGTGACCTTTTGGATCACTGCAACGGCCTCATCAATTGGAATCATAGCGAAGAGAGACACTACGTCAAAACTTAGAAGGGTGTCATTCTCTTGGATGTTCACATCTCTATAGCTCCTTAGCACACTATAACGTTTTCCTCAAAGGCAACGAGATTGAGGTCACCACCTCATATACATACTTGGGAGTATAGTTCACGAGTCTGAGGTTCAAATTGAGATAAGATTTCTTGCCCCAAGCTCGATAAAGTCTTTGGATCCCTTTTTGTACTTGAGTGATAGTGATTTTAGGTACATTTTCAAGACATTTCTACCAAATTACACCTTTCTAGTGAAATTATCAAACCCATGTTACTAAATGGCTCTGAGGTTTGGGGACCAAGACTTCTTCCACTCGACTAGGCCAAAGTTGAGAGTCCAATTGCTTATGTTGCAGCACATGATTTGTTGTAAGTGTACAATTCCATGAGACATCATTAAGGTTGAGTTTGGCACACATCCTATGCATCTAGAGACTATTTTAAGATTGATCTCCATTCACCACAAGATACGATCTCTAGGTGACTTAGTTATGGGACAAGAGCGGTACCCTTTCTTTGCACTTTGACCATGAGAGGAAATTGTTGTTGCACTTGCAAGCCTTTCCCTTGGGACAGCGACTATATTGGTTCTCTGAGGCTACTATACTCCTCCAATCTATTGAAATTTCTATTGATCATCTCCCCCCTTTATAGTACACTCTTAATGCTCCTAGTCATCCCCTACCTTCCAAATAGGAGTTCAACAAGGTGATGAGAGAGTGCATTTACAAACAACACATATAGGTCCACATGGATTGCCCCTCCCAAGGACCTTATAGTCCTAATAGGTTTTTGTTTTGAGCATTTCAAGCAATTGAGGGGTGGCCTAATAATTAAACTCAAGAACAAGATGCATAGCTTCGAGATTCCTTTAGACCAATGCAAATTTTGTTCACGTCAAGTCTAGGTTGAGACATATCATCACATTAAAAGATCAACAAGGATCTGTTAGGTTTGTCGCCTATGAGACATCAACTTGAATGAGCACCTTATCTTCCAATACCATGTATAATATGAGGTTTTTCTTTAGGGGGGTTCCATTGCCTACACAAGAGTTAGAAGGATGCCTCACTACTTTTTCTTGACACCCAAACCAAAGGTGTCTATCTCTTTTCCTAAGGAAAATACTAGGTCTCACGAAATAGATTGTACAAGGTCCACCCAAGACAAACCCTGATAAGTCGATCACTTCAATCTTTCCCTCAATCTCGATAGCAGATGACCATAAGCTAGATGCATAGTCCCATGCAACATCAACTTCTAGGTGGGTGAGACCCCACACATCTTCTAGACCTACAGCTAGAAAACCAATTCCTGTCAAGGCCTCAAGGAGGCATTGCACATGGCACAATTTGGCTACTCACCCCTCCACTATCTCAATTATTCAAAGCTACATCACTAGATTCTTCTTGATGATATCGAGTGTTAGGAGAGTCATGGTAGACAAATAGATTCCGCCCAAGATCACACATCCCAACCCCCTTAGTCCAAGTTTCTCTCCAAAAAAGATAATCAAACAGTTCATCCCCTCATTTTGCTTCTATCTCTAACACACCTTGACACTAGCATTTTATACTCAACATGGATTTTGTATCTGTATCATATTTTATTATTATTTTCTAACCCTTTAGCATTTTAGTGTTTTTGTTGCTTTGTTGCCTTTTTATAGATTAGTGTCAAAGGTTGCTTTTGCACTCTCACTATGTACTTACACTAGTTGTACTTTTAAGTCCCATTAACCTACTCTTGTCATTTGTAGGGCATTAATAAATTTTTCTAAGTTTACCTTATCTTATCTATGAGAAATAAGTTAGCACACTCACATTGTATGTGGTGGATCTAGTTTTGCATGCACTTGACAATTGACTTGATAAGACCCAAATTGTACCATGGAGTTACTGCATATAGTCCACCGATGATGTGGAGTAAGGATAGTGGTATTACATTGTACTCATACTTGTCGTAATCTTCAGTCCCATTGAACTGCTTTTGTGGTCATTCGTTGGACATTAATAAAATTATCTTATCTTATCTTATCTTATAAGAAATAAACCAATACATAATGATCATATTTGTAGTGGACCCACTTTTGAACACATTTGACAACTAACTTGATAAGAGATGACTATCGACCTAAGGTGTCGATAACATGTTTATAAACAACTAGAAACTAATATATTAAACAATCTGTGAAAATAATAAAAGAGTCCAATTCTAATAGACAGTGGTAGCTAACGTAAGGCTAAAGGATGTTGGTAAATTCTTTGTGCAAGGTGTGGAAGATGGCTTCACTGCCATGCTAATAGGGATAAGGCTCTACCCTAGTCGCTCCCTGCCCACCAATCTCCCTTTCCTTCAAGGAACCCCCAAGGCTTCATTGGCCAAATCCTATTGTGTTTATGGCAACAACTCCAATATGTTCGAAGATCCCAACCCTCCTACCCTCTATGGGGACATTTGCATGTACGCTTCCATTCATGATAGGATCCAAAGTTGCACCTCTCGCTTAACCACACAATGGCACAAATCCTCCCCTCCATCTTCAAGAGACAAAATCTCTCTTCCAGCTAGATTTTTAAAATTCTTCAAGGAAGCTCTAGCCCCAGCAGGTAATGCAATATCCTCTTGCCCTATAGGCCACTTCATCATTAATAAGGCAACCTCATTTCTTATCATCTCACCTAGTTAGGAAGCCCTATTTCAAGCAAGATTGTACAAATCACGTGGTATGATTTGTCATTGTAACGGATTATTACCTCAAAGTAATTGACCTGCATAAGTGGACCTCTCATGTTCAAAAAACCCTTTTCTGTGAGGAAGCCTATATATATCCCTATGCTAGAGAGTAACATCATCAATTACTCCTTACATAACAAATCACTCCACAAACCATGCTTCTTACAATACAATCCTAAACATATCTCTATATTAAATACAATGATACTCATGTGTATATATACTTTCTCATGAGTATTCCTAGGGGTCTATGCCAACTACCCTCGATTATCATATTTACTACCTCTAACTACCTAGTGGGCCTATTGACTACCCACCAACTACCAAGTGAGCCTTATTCGAT